>CM040767.1:58706405-58791405 GCA_022829085.1 Abramis brama
CGGCGGCAACTGCTTAAGCCTATCAGTGAGCACTCTGAAACGTGGCCACCAATGAGGGCGCTTCGCGCCCTCCACACCCTTCTAACCGTCAGAATGGGTGTGGCCAGCGTGTATATAACCAGTGCTCAGAGGCTAAAAAATCTGATTTTCGCAGTCAGAAGCGCAAAAGCTCGTGGCGCGACACGGCAGGTTACGCAATACTCGTTCCCTCTTCTAGAGAGAACCGAGGTTACATTAGGTAACCGAGTACGTTCTCTTACGAGAGGTTCTCTCGTATTGCGTAAGTTGCTTACGCATCGGGAACCCTTTGTCAACGCCGTGTGCGCCGAGCATCCAGCCCATGAATCCCAGGGAGACCGGGGAAAAACATTCTGCTGGAATAGGTGGCCGGTCGGAGAGACGGGCCAACACAGTACAAAGCACTTCACACAATATAAGAAATAGAGCGGCGCGGCCGGTCTATAAGTGTATAACAGTGCAAATTAGTAGGGCCGGCAGAGCGAGCCCACACAGTACGTATGCTAGAATAGGTGGCCGGTCGGAGAGACGGGCCAACACAGTACAAGCACATAACTCAGTACATATAAATAGAGCGGCGCGGCCGGTCTATAAGCGTATAACAGTGCAAAATGGTAGGGCCGGCAGAGCGAGCCCATACAGTACACAAGCACTTATTAGGGTAAGAAAAGAGCGACATAGTCGGTCTTTCATGAAGAGAATAGACCCCCGCGCCACAGAGTGGAATACGGGCGGCCGGCAGCGCGGGCCAACACCGGAAAGCAGCGTGTAAAGGGGAATGAGAAACAGAGCGGTCCAGCCGGTCTGAGTATAAAACACTTCACCCCAAGTACCACACCAGACATATCGTCAGCATGAAAACATAGTCTGCACATGAGAGGCTGGGCAGAGCATATATGTCAGTTACACTGACAGTAATTTTGCCTGTAAGGCGGGAACTTCCAGGTTCTAAAACCTCACGAATGTCGATGGGGAGGCCCAGCCCGCCGCCATACAAATATCGTGGATAGAAATTCCGCTGGACCAGGCCCACGAAGAGGCCATGCCTCTAGTAGAGTGGGCTCTGATACCCAGAGGGCACTGCAGGTGTTTGGAGGCATAAGCTGCTGCAATCGCGTCCACTATCCACCTGGACAGGCTCTGTTTCGAGGCGGCGAGACCCTTGGTGCGTCCGCCGAAGGAAACAAAGAGCTGCTCTGAACGCCTGAAAGCGGCGGAGCGCGTGATGTAAACTCTCAGCGCCCGGACAGGGCATAGGAGGTTATCACTGTCCCCATTATCGGATGCTGGCAGAGCCGAAAGGGAAATGACTTGTGCCCTAAAAGGGGTTCCAATCGCTTTGGGGATGTAACCGTGTCTCGGTTTGAGAATGACTTTCGAGTCGTTCGGTCCGAACTCAAGACATGCAGGGCTAACAGATAGCGCGTGCAAATCCCCCACACGTTTAACTGAAGACAGGGCTATCAGAAAAACGTTTTTAAGCGACAAGTACTTTAAATCCACGGATTCGAGCGGTTCAAAGGGAAAAGCCTTCAGGGCCTCCAGGACCAAGGACAGATCCCAAATAGGAACCGAGGGGGGCCGCGGGGGATTCATCCGTCTAGCTCCTCTGAGGAAGCGGATAATGAGCTCGTTCCTTCCTATTGCCCGGCCGCGCGTGGTCTCAGCGAACGCTGCAATAGCCGCCACATATACTTTGAGCGTGGAAGGGGACCTGCCCTTTTCCAACAGCTCTTGTAGGAAGGAAAGCACCCGCGGGACCCCGCATGCGCGTGGATCCAAGCTCTTAGTAGCGCACCATTTAGAAAACACTGACCATTTAGATGCGTAGAGCCGTCTCGTAGAGGGAGCTCTAGATTGTGTGATCGTGTTCACGACCCCTTCTGGCAGGTCAACGTGTATCCGTTGATCACCCATGGATGCAGAGACCAGCGCTCTGGATGGGGATGCCAGATCGATCCACCGGCTTGGGAGAGGAGATCCTTTCTCACCGGGATCGGCCATGGGGATGAGCGCGACAGCCTCACTAGCTCTGGGTACCAAGTCTGGTTCTCCCAGCGTGGGGCTATAAGAAACACTGAGTGGTGCGTTTCCCTGATCCTCGAAATGACCTGTGGCAACAGGGAGATCGGAGGAAAAGCATACAGCGGGAGGCTGGGCCATGTCTGGGACAGTGCGTCCTCGCTTTTCGAGAAAAATCTTCCGACGCAAAGAGGTCGATTTCCGCTCTGCCAAATAGGCGCCAGAGAAACTGGACTGTCTGGGGGTGCAGGGACCATTCTCCCGGGGGAATGTTGTCCCTGGACAGTCTGTCTGGACCGATATTCAAGTGGCCCGGCACGTGCGCGGCTCTCAGCGAGCGCAACGAGCGGTAAGCCCACACAAGAAGGCGTTCTGTCAGCTTGCACAGATTCCTGGATCTGACACCGCCCTGTCGGTTCACATAGGATACCACGGACATGTTGTCCGAGCGGACTAGCACATGGTGATCCTGTATGAATGGGAGGAAGCGCTTGAGCGCGTTCTCGACCTCTATCATCTCCAAACAGTTTATGTGGAGGCATTTTTCCTGGTCTGACCACAGGCCAAAAACCGGTTTGCCCTCGAACAGGGCGCCCCAACCTGAGGTGGAAGCGTCCGTCGAGATAACTTTGCGGTGTGAGATGGCTCCCATTGTCACTCCCCGCTGGTACCAGTCGGCCGCTAACCAGGGCTTCAGTGCTGAAACGCAGCTCTGAGTCACTCTGATTTGGATGCCGCCGGAAGCCCAGGCTCTGTGAGGCACTCGGGCATTCAGCCAGCGTTGTAGCGGGCGCATCCGCAAGAGACCCAGCTGAAGCACTGCTGCAGCTGAGGCCATACAACCCAGCAACCTCTGAAATGTTTTGAGAGGTGCGGTGCTGCCCGGCCGGAAGGACGCGGCCAGGCGTCGAATGCAGCGCGCGCGCTGTGTCGACAGGCGGGCCGTCATTGCCACAGAGTCCAGATCCAAACCCAGAAAAGAGGTTGATTGACTGGGCACTAGCGAGCTCTTGGTCCTATTGACCGTAAGCCCCAGGCTGTCCAAGTGGCTTAGAAGCACTGTTCTGTGGGCGATGAGTTCGGCCTCTGACTGTGCTAGAATCAGCCAATCGTCCAAGTAGTTCAGAATTCGCATTCCCCGACCCCTCAGGGGAGCGAGAGCCGTGTCCATGCACTTCATAAACGTACGGGGTGCCAGAGACAGGCCGAACGGCAGGACGGTGTACTGATATGCCTGACCGTCGAAGGCGAATCTCAAGAATGGCCTGTGACGGGGTATTATCTGGATCTGAAAGTACGCGTCTTTTAGATCGAGAGATATAAACCAGTCCCTCGGGCGAATCTGCGCGAGAATTTGTCTGGTTGTGAGCATTTTGAACGGTCTTTTCATAAGAGCCTTGTTCAAACGTCTCAGATCCAAAATCGGTCTGAGAGCTCCGTCCTTCTTGGGAACGAGGAAATAACGGCTGTAAAAGCCCGACTCGCTCATGGAAGGGGAAACCGGTTCTATAGCCCTTTTGCACAGAAGTGTGGCTATTTCTGCTCGAAGTAGATGTGCTACTTCCCCATTCACTCTGGTCTCGACACGCGCTTGAAAGCGCGGAGGGCGGCGAGCGAACTGCAGAGTATAGCCCTGTTTTACTGTGCTCAGCACCCATTCTGACGCGCCCGGAATAGCTTCCCACGCTTTCGCGTGTACAGCCAGGGGCAGAATGGCCTCCGGGCTCTGATCGCCGCTGATCGCGGGCTCGAGAGCTCGAAACGGAGGGGCAGGCGCGGCGCGCGCGCTCTCGGTGCTTAGATACGGCGGATCGCAGGCAGCGATAACTGGCCGTTTTACACACAGCGTCCCGGTGGCTTTGGACGGGGAACATACAGTGTGGGGCGCGACGCTTGAAAGCGTCGTTGGGGGCGAAGTATTCGAAAGGATGTGTGAGCGCGTGGGGGCGGGCACAGCATCTGTACTCGTAACATGACCGGTCGTGAGGGGTTGTGTAACAGAGCGGGCAGTGAGTAGGTGTGGGCACAGCGGGGTGGACACGTGACCTACTTTTAACGCTCGAGCAGCTTCTGCCTGCTTTATGCGAGCGGGCTCTGTGAGAAACACGGGGTTTATGGTGCTTGTGTGCAGAGGTGAACACAGATAAGAGGGCACATTTACTGCATTTGAAACACATACAGCGCGAGTCGCGCGACCAGGCATAATGCTCTTTTCGAGATATCTCTGGGTCGCCGTGAAAACGGCGGTTGTGTGCAGGCGAGAGGGTGAATTCACCGGCTCGTTGGCTGCGAGATGAGGGTCTGCAGTAACTGTAGCAACGGGGACTGACAGAGCGCGAAGCTTTGACGATGGTCCGGCCGCGGCGGGACACGATCGTCGCTTCTTTCCTCGGGCTAGGAGGTTTTTGCAGGCTCAGGCTTCACCGCGATCCTCTGCCGGGGTCCCCGGGGAGGAGGCGGCCTGACGCGGCTGGTCGAGCGAGAGCGAGGGCGGCCGCCCTGTCGTCGCTGCGAGGACGGAGGTCGAGCTGGGCGCTGGGCAGAGGTTTGCGCAGGCTGGTCACGAGGACGGCGTGCAGCAGGCCTGGAGCGCCGAGGCAGAAACAAATTCATAGCCTGTGTGGTCTTCTGAACCTCCGAAAAGCAGTCCACGATCCCGTTTACCGCTGGGCCGAACAGGCCGGTGGGGGAGAGGGGGGCGTTAAGGAACACCGCGCGCTCAGACTCCCTCATATCCGCGAGCGTGAGCCAGAGATGCCTCTCTGCGACAGTCAGAGAGGCCATGCACCGTCCAATGGCCTGGGCAGCGGATTTCGTGGCGCGAAGGGAGAGATCCGTCGCGCTCCTCAAATCCGTGATGGAAGCAGACTCCGAGCCCTTCTCATCCAGATCACGGAGGAGGTTAGCTTGGAGGATCTGCAGTATGGCCATAGAGTGGAGTGCAGAAGCAGCCTGTCCGGCGGCGGAGAAAGCGCGGCCGACGAGGGCTGATGTGGTCCTGCAAGCCTTAGACGGGAGGGCAGCCTTTGAGCGCCAACCAGAGGGCGGGCAAAGGTGCGCTGCGACCGCCTCTTCCACGGGGGGAATGGCATTATACCCCTTCTCAGCGGCGCCGTCAACCTGTGAGAGCGTCGATGAGGCGTGTGAAGAAACTCTCGCGGAGAATGGAGCATTCCACGATTTAGAGAGCTTGCTGTGAAGCTCAGGCAGGAAGGGCGCGGTTCTGGCCGCTGGCTGTCGGCGGCGATGATGAAGAAAGCAGCCGTCGAGTCTGTTCGGTGCTGGCTCCTGAGGAGGAGACCAATCAAGGCCCAGCTGTTCAACAGCTCGCGTGAGGAGGCGTAAAAGTTCCGCGTCCTCGCCCGCTCGAGTACGGCCCGTCTCCTGGACTGAAGAGGAGGCAGTAGACCACTCCTCGCTGTCAGAGGCCAGGATGGAACAGCTGTCTGCGGCGCGTTCATCAAACTCGTCCGCCTCATCCCCTGAAGCGGCGGCGGCGCGGGCGGGAGCCGGCGGCTGCGCGGCCGGGAGGGGGGGCGGGGAAGGCGAGAGGGAAGCTCGAGGGAGAGGATCCGGCGAGCTTCGAAGCGCCTCGTCGGTCTCCGGCGGTCGCTGTGAGCGGCGCTTCTTTTTGCGCGGCCCAGCAGGGACAGGCGGAGCGACATCCTGGTCGAAAACTTCAAGTCGAGCCCGCAGGGTCGACATTGAAAGTTCCTCGCACTCAGGGCAGCCGCCCGTGGAGAGTGCGGTGGCGGCGTGCTCGCGGCCCAGGCAGAGAGCGCAAATGAGGTGGCGGTCTCCGTTGCTGAGCGGAGCGCGGCACGAGCCGCAGGAAAAACGGGGCATTTTGAGAAAAACGCCCCGTGCTCTTTTAGATAGAGAGAAAAGTGTGTCGCAGTAGGCGAACACACAGCAGTAAAAGGATATGACGCCGGATAGCGTAGCAGGCACGGAAGGCTGAAGGCGGCGAAGGCGGCCGGCTTCTCCAGGCGCTGTCCTAGGCTTGCTGGTCGCTGGTTTCAACGGCGGCGGCTCTCAAGATCCAGCGATGCGAAGAGCTTCGCTGAAGACAAGAAAATCAGATTTTTTAGCCTCTGAGCACTGGTTATATACACGCTGGCCACACCCATTCTGACGGTTAGAAGGGTGTGGAGGGCGCAAAGCGCCCTCATTGGTGGCCACGTTTCAGAGTGCTCACTGATAGGCTTAAGCAGTTGCCGCCGAGCAGCCAATGAGCACGCTTATACAGCCTGCCTAGGTCTGCCGGCTGCCGCACTGCGTTGACAATGAATACAAAATTAAGGATAATTTTTTGGCTTCAGATCTCGAAGAAAGAAGACTTTCCCGATGCGTAAGCAACTTACGCAATACGAGAGAACCTCTCGTAAGAGAACTCAAAGTTTTACTAATTTCCTTATTTACATTTTTAGTTATCTGTGGTAAATTTTCAAAAAAATCCAAATTACCATCTTGGTCTTCTGAAATTTGACTTTTGTACAAATCTTTATAAAAATGTCCAGCTCTTTTTCTAATATCTGAGGGATTTGTCAATAAAAACCCTTTTTCCGACTGCAAGGCATGAATAAACTTTTTCTGACCATTCTTTTTTTCTAAACTGAAAAAGAATTTTGAAGGAGCATCAATTAATTCTGCACTTTGGAAACGTGATCTAATGATAGCACCTTTTGTTGTACAACCTAGCATAGCGGCTAACAAATTCTTTTTTTTTAATGTGTCATCGGCGTTCTCACTGGTTCGCGTTTTTGAAGTTTGCGCAGAAAGAACTTAAGAGTTTTCTGTTAAAACGTGTTAGCGGCCCCTCAGTTAATAACTAATGGTCTTTGTGACGGAAGTGAATCAATCAAACTAACTTTAGCTGGACAATAACTTTATTCTAGAGCTGCTATAAAGCCAAAACAATCTCTGTTACTTTCATTTCCTATTATCAATGTAAAGCTGCTTTGGAACAATCTACATTGTTAAAAGCGCTATATAAATTAAGATGACTATTTGTGCTGTACGAGGAGAGGCTTCAATCTCTGTATTCGCCCCAGAGTACTCCCTCGCATTCCTGGCTGTGGAAGGAACCAGCCAAACTCCATTTTCATCCTGTTACACACCCTTCCATCCTTAGACATACCGACGGATGTCCAAACGGGTCAAACCGCTGACTTTGTGCTGTCCAAAAAACAATGGCGGTCCGCCAGGTCATTGTTAGATATTTTCCTCTTCCTTTAAACAAATAACAGGCTAACTATTAAAACAGCTAAAGACCTTCAGGATAAAAAGTAACAGTCAACAGGAGATTTTCTTTTGGGAATTGCATATATCACAAACCTTCAAACAGCATAAAATAAATACTCAACAATTTTTTTTTTTGATCATCTGATCACATTTTCTCTTACTGTTCTTGCCATTACAAACTAACATTGAAATATAACATTACAATTAAGTTAATTAAGTTCAATTATCCTAAAATTTATATTTTTACAAATAATCCATATTTGTTTTGGTTGAATGTAAAAATATTAATTTTAGAATAATTGAACTTAATTAACTTAATTGTTTTGGACAAAATTAAGACTGTTAAACTTATTGAACTAAACGGCATTGTATTAACCTCATGTAATTAACTTAAGTTAATTGAAATAAATAATGTTACATAAATACAATGTAACCTAGTTCTCCCCTCAACAAAGAATAAAAAGACAAGTCCCTCCCCTATTTTCCTCTGGTGGTCCTTTCCATAAGTGCCGAACGGTCCCTAACTGTTTTTGAACATGGAGCTAAAATGGAAACTTCTTTTGGGTGAGTAGCCTATATTGTTTTACTCTGTTCACATCTGAAGTGTATTTCTGACACACTTTAGCTGGATTAGTAGTCAGACAGCAGCTGGGAACATGTGTCAAAGACCACTAGTACAGAACTGTGCCTGTCTGTGTTAAACAAGACTTCTTCTTTAAGATCAATGATTTCTGTTGTTATAAACTTGAAACCAGAGAGACTTTGAGGATATTATTCACAACCCAGTATCAGTTTCTTTCTAATACACCAACACACCCAGAAACCGCCCCAGTGTAAGAAAGACTGACACTGTGGAAATGATTGTGAAATAGTGCATAAAAGAGTTTTTTTTTTTTTTTGACCACTCACATGAGTACAGCACATGATTTGATTTTTGATTTGATTTATTTTATTTTCACAACAAAAGCATAAAAAACAGTGTTATACGTTTACAAAAATGTAAATACCCATATACATGCTCACGATCCCGATCGAAGGTCTGGAGGAGCTGTCTGTATATTAAATACAAGTTATTCTCTGTCTGCAGCTTTTATGACATGCTGCATCAATTATTTCAGAAAATATTTTGTCACCAGAAGCCAAATTAGCTACAAAAATGACCGTTTTTATTTACAGCCATGAGGCTCAATGTTTTACAATTTCCTCTGTCTCATACAGGTATACAACAGAAAACAAAATATAGCTTCGTTAAAGTGGCACTCAAAATTACAATTTCATATTCGCAATAAATCAGTACAGGTTGTCTTTAACATCTGAACTAAAGTACATGGTATGCAGATTAACACCGAAGTTTAACAAACTTTAAAAATGCAGCAAATATTTGGAAAAGGCTAAAATGTGCAATATCTTATCACTGAACATACAGGCTAGAGTTTGGTAGATATCTCCGCTATATCTCCGTCTTTAGGACATTTACCAACACGCTCCCTTCAACTACAAGCAAAAGTGATTAAAATACATTGAACGTCATATACAAATGAATTTGTTTAAGAAATCAAAACCAATATGTATCGCTGAGAGATATGGGCTGGGTTTCCCGAAACCTTCTTAACGCTACGTCGTTCTTAAATTACACCTTAAAGTCGGCATGAAATCAAATTTGACAAATCTTCTTTTTATATGTAATATTGTAGTGTTTATTATAAATGATTTATCTGTGCACTTCATTATTTTTTTTAAATTCATGTACCCTTATAATCTTTAATCAAAAACATTACCCTTCCCTCCCCCCTCGAAACGACCTCTCTTCTCTTTTGGTCACGTGCCATGGCGAAAGGGTGCGGCCAGAGCCGATGAGGGTGCGGCTATCGGTGTCTGTCTCGTTTCTGCTCTCGAGGGTGAACTTGACTCATCTTGGTTCGCGGGAGGCTCATATAAATATGAGCTGATTCCTGCCTGAAAATTTAGCTGCTCGTCCTCGTCGCCGGGCTCCTCAATAAAAAATCCTTCATGGGAAGGTAACGGTGGGGAGTCCGGTGGAGAGAAATCCTCCACAACTGAATGTAAACTGGCATTCAAATCTGCCTCCATTTTGTTTGCAACGCCCAACCTCCAACGATCCAATCAATTCCCGAAGAACGAAATCAAGCCCCGCCCTACATTTTTTTCTAATTTCAGAAGCCGTTTCACTCGGATATACGTCACAACAAGGAAAAAATGACAATCTCAACTTCCGTTTCATGCCGACTTTAAGCTGTACCTTATCGTTAATACGTGTTTCCCGAAACGTTCTTAGTTAAGTATACCTTCTGTAAGTCATACGTTCGGAAGGTTGGTCTGGACCACTCTTAGCTTTACCTTATCATTGTTGCAGGTCTATATGAATATAATTCTGAAGTTTTAATACACCGAGACAGTGTTCATTTAGGCCAGTGTTACTCATTGTGCGGCTCGCCAAGCTTTAATGTGTGGCTCGCATGGCGGTAAATATAATATGATAATGCATTCACTAGAGACATTTCATAAAAACATTAATAACAAGTAGGGCTTTAACATAACCCGTTAAAAACTAAAAGTGTCAGCTCTATTACAAATAACTTCGATCGAATTGAAAGGGGTGGTTTATCAAGAGAACGTGAAAAAACTTGATCGATTGAAAACCGAAACTGAAAGGACGACGTATGACGCGCTGAACGAGCTGTTCTCCTGATAAATAAATAAGTGTCATATAAATGAGTATCCTCTCATTCTATAATTCTCCTTTCACTCAGCATCTGTGAAGTGAAGCAGGACAACGGCTCACCAGTCCTTGTTTCAGATTATCATACAGACGAGACGACTGGTTTAGGGCATTTTTACTGCGTGAAAAATACAAACAGCACGGCACAACGGTTGTTCATATTCCGATTTGAATCTATTGACTTATAAACACGCACATCAACCCGATCATGTATCACATCACGATGTTTAGTGTTCATGTAAACTACAATACATTCAGATTCATCAATCAGAATGAATTCAGTCCGACTGAAACAAAAGTTGTGCATGTAAATATCCAGTCTCTGCAGAGAAGCCAGTTATATGGCGGTCTTTCCAGCTCTTAAAGGTGCTCTAAGTGATGTCACGCGTTTATTTAGGCCAAAATATTTTTTGTCACATACAGCAAACATCTCCTCACCATCCGCTAGCTGCCTGTCCCCTGAACACACTGTAAAAAAACGCGGTCTCTCTAGACACCACAGGCTCCACAAACAGCAACAAAAACAAACTGGTCTCACACGCACCACGAAAACATAACAAACTGTCCCAGCCAATAACTGTCAAGAATGATTTGGGGGTGGGGTTTGGGGGGTTAGTGCGCGGATGAGGAGGAGGGAGGGTCTAGCTAGCCTCCGTTTTGTTTGACAGTAGTTCGAACATCAACAAGAAGTGACGTCACCCAACATCACTTAGAGCACCTTTAACGCTGCATGTGCTCTTGGATGGTTAGATAGGCCTACGAGATGGGCTAATGTAGAAAAAAATAACTTAAGGTCATTCTGGGATGAATATTTTCTGGAAATCCTTTTTTTTTCATTAAAGGAAATCATCTTGTCTCAGTTACAAATTTGACTGATAAATCATAAATAATGTTGTTTTTTTTCACCCTTTTGTATTTATTGCATTGCATATTGTAACTTTTTATATAATAATAATAATAATAATAAGTTTATTTTATATAGCGCCTTTCTCAAACCCAAGGTCGCTTTACATAGTAGGAAGGCAAGGAAACACAACAACAACAACCAAAACAATACAACAAGACAAGTTATCTGTATGAAGCTATGAGTTAGGTGTGGAGAAGTGATCGTTAAACAAAAAGGTCTTGAGATGTGCTTTAAAGAAGGGAAGAGAAGGACAGTCACGAAGAGGTTGTGGGAGGCGGTTCCAGAGTTTGGGGGCCAAGGCACTAAAGGACCTGCCACCCAGGGTGGAGAGTCTGGAGCGGGGGATAGCCAAGAGATTTTGGTCAGAGGATCTGAGTGAGCGGGAAGGAGTGTAAGGGATCAGGAGGTCACGGATGTAGGGGGGAGCAAGGTTGTGGAGTGCTTTGAAGGTGAGTAGTAACACTTTGTATTTGATCCGGGACGGAACCGGTAGCCAGTGGAGTTGGTGGAGAATAGGGGTGATATGTGCTGATCGTCTGGTATGTGTGAGGAGCCTGGCTGCTGAGTTTTGAATATATTGTAGCCTTTGAAGTGATTTAGCAGGGAGACGAAGGAAAAGTGAGTTGCAGTAGTCTAGACGGGACATAATAAAGGAGTTAACCAAAATCTGAGCATCACTAACAGAGAGGAAGGGTTGGAGGCGAGCAATGTTGCGGAGGTGAAAGAAGGCAGTCTTAGTGAGTGATTTGATATGAGGATCAAAGCTAAGGGAGGAGTCAAGCAGAATGCCAAGGTTTTTAACAACAGGGGTAGAGTGAACAGGTGAACCATCAATGTTGAGAGTGAAGCTGGGAGATTTGGAGAGAATGCTTTTAGGGCCAATCAGGAGAATTTCGGTTTTATCTGTGTTGAGTTTGAGAAAATTGTTTTGCATCCATAATTTTAAGTCATATATATTAAGTATTTAAGTATATACTTTGCGGTAAATGGCTCTCCTACTGACTTTGTCCTATCAGTGCGGCTCTCATGAAAAAAATAGTGAAGACTACTGATTTAGGCTAATTCAAGTGTTTTCATGCAAAAAATAAAATTGTCAATCACACTGATTGTTGTTAGAATTTTAATTATATTATTATTATATATTATATTATTAATTTAATAAAAGAGCGCTTTTAAAGGCCAGTGAAAGTTCTATTCGGACACTAATATTGTTTCTCATGGGCTCGTCCGGTATTTTAAACATTTACAGGGGTAAGTAATAATAATATCAGTGTTTTTTCTCACCCAACCCGCGTAAAAATCCCTGGCCAAATTAGTACCTACTGTTTTTTGACAAACAGGTCGTAGGCTATGTTAATTTAATTGCCGTCTGAATCCACATCTCCGAGTTTACAAGAAGAGTTCCAGGATTGTATAAAACTCCCAGCATGCACTCCTGCATGAATAAATAAATACAAATAAATTATTGCCACCATTGATGAGAGACATATGCAGATTTTTGATATTTCTGTGTTTCTACAAGACATTGTAGCTCTGTTTAAGGCTGTGCATTATGTGTTAAAAAATTATCATTGTAATTTATTACTATGGTTTCAAAGTGGTGGTAATATAACACTTTTGCAACAGAATTAAAAACTGAAAGAGATTTAGTGTATGAACAGGCTATACCATGATTTTTTCAACATAATCAGTATAACTGCAATAATTCAAAAAACTGTGTGTGCACAAGTGCAAAGACACATGTCATTCGGCCAATGAAATACTAATATTAAAATGTCAAGGGTCAGCATCCCAACTAAAGCAAACACTGATCTCTATAATGGTAACTTCAAACCAAACATTTTCAATTAAACATCTCAATAACAACTTCTGTAGATGTATGACAGAAATAAAGTCATACTGTTAATAATAAGTGTAATAATGTGTAATGGCTGGACGTCAGTTGTAGTTCTTGTGTTTCTCTATTTTCTGTTCTTGTGTTCCTCTTTCCTTCAGTGATTCTGCTTGTTAACAGCAGGTGTTCATCAGTAATGCTCAACAATAACTTATTTCACTTATTCACTTCATTATTCAACATATTCACTTAATTATCTCACTGCAACACTGCGTCAATGTTACTTTTTACTCTTTGTAGTGTGGATTTTCCTGTAGGGTTGAAAGGGTTAAACAGTGTAAGATAAAAAGACACACCCACAAAATGTAATAAACTGTAAGTTATAAAACAGGTTTATACTGGCAACACTGTTGCCAGTAGTTTACTGTAAAATGTATTTTTTGGGTCTCCATTGTGCTTTAGAGTAGAGCCTGTGCTTCAGTCCAGGAGAAGATCTACAAACATTGATGATATGCTGCATGTTGCTTTATTTAACAGGCGGTGACTGTGTAGATGCTGTTCAAGTGGAAATCTTTTTACGTTAAATAGTTTTTTAGTGGTCTCAAATGAAAGAAGTTCACAGTAATACTTTGCTCACCTTATTAATGCATTATAAATTTTAGTTAATACATTTAAATGACAGTTGGTCAATTTAAGGCAGTCGGTTTCTGCAAGTGTAATTAGTTGACTTGAGTTTTAATTTAGTGCATTTTTACAGAAACAAACTGTAGATTACAGTAAAGAACTGTACAATTAACAGTATATTACTGGCAACAGTGTTGCCAGTATTTTACTGTAAAACAACCCGGGAAGGTCTGACAGTGTAAAGGAATCACTCACATTGGCTGTGCACTTGTAATGACACATCAAGGATGTTAAGAGGGTAAAAGCAGGTTTAAAACTTGCCCCATTGAAGTCAACAGAGTGCAAATTTTAAAAAGGGGATAACATGGTGTAGGCAACACTGATTTTTGTCGTTGTTCTCTGTACTGACAGCACTCCACATTTACAAAAAAATGAGCTCAATGTTAAAATTGACCGGAGTTCTCCTTTAAGAGTGTGGTACACACTGCATGACACATCATACAGTGCTCGCTGTTCCTGCCAGAGTTCAGCGAGTTTATCTTCCTTGTCAATAGTCCAAATTCGCCGTGGCGGTGGCGCTGCCATTTTCGTCCTTCTTCTTCTGTGGTTTTCCTCAGCTCCTGATTGGTCAAATTCAGAGCCATCGACAAATCGGCTCATTCAACCGCACACACCTCACGAATTCAAGCCGACAGCTCCCGAACTTTCGGGAGGTGCTCTGCTCAGCTTGTATTTTCCTCGCACACGATACGAGCCGCGACATGCGAGAATAACCGATTTCCACACGATTTCTCCCGAGTGAAAAAAATCATCTGCGAGCTCGTAAAACAGCAAAAAATCGCACCGTGTACGCCCGCCTTTACAGGAAACACAGAGGGTTTTACGATCAAAAAGAATTTGGCCGCATGTGCAAGAGAAAGACAATGGGGAGACAGAAACAATCTTCCATGCAGACTTCGCTGCATTAATCAGAAACTAACTGATCTAGAAATGAACGTGCATCCCAGAAACTGTGTGAATGAGTGTGATGCACTGCATGAAAAGAGGTGTATCTGGACCAGTATACTCCTGTATACACTGCTGAAATTCGGAAGAATCCAGGAGTATACTGGCCAGATAGCTCAAATTCCATGGGTCTATATCCGTATACATCCAAAATGATACCAAATCGGATGTATGTTGTGGACGTATACTTCCGTGCTACAGCCATTTGTTGCCATGGCAAGTAATCCCATCAAAGTTTTTTTTCAAGAGAACATTTTCACACCTTTGTGCACCTTTCAGCCTTCCCCCCTATTGGTCCTTTTCTTTTAAAACCACTCCCATTACCCAGACCACTATTGGAGGACAGGACACATTGAAAACCCAGGAAAGTGATTTGATTGGTTACTTTTAGAACATAGCCCACCCTAGGCCTTTTCGCACAGTGATTTGATTGGTTATAGGCCAGCTATGCAGATATTGCTCAGTATACACTAAACCCCCCTTACCCCAATTTTAATACATTCAAATATAATTTTAAAAACACACACAAAGAACAATGAGAAAGTCTGACATTTTTATTAAGGTAAATAAAACATTCCAAAGAGCATTATAAACAAGCATTAAAAAGGAATGGGGGAACAAAAATATTTGAAGGGATGAAAATGTAAAGGAACAAAAACAAATATAACATGAACATTCCAAAGAACATTATAAACATACATTAAAATGAATGGGAAAAAGAAATGTTAACAAAGGTGTAAAGGAATAAAATACAAAACGTGGAGATAAGCAACATGCACATCAAAAAGGAACAAATATACAAAGTATACAATATAAAACGAGATCAATAAATAAGAAATATAGAAATTAAAGTGTATATAAAATATATGTAAATATTCATTTTTTCAAACTGCCATGATGCGCTGGTGGTGTGACATGTAGCGTGGGTCAGCCTCTAGTCTGGTTTGTACCTGGCAGAGAGCAGATAACTAATAATAATACTAATACTAACAATAGCATCTTCATCAGACATCAGTTCTATTGTTGCAGTCTTCCCCAGTTCCCTTTCTGTGTTGGTTTGTACAACACTGGACCTGGTCTCCAGCAACTGCAAAACATGACAGTAATTTAACCACTAAAACACAGAGAGGAGGACAGTTACATTCTGAAAAAAAACAACTTCTTAACCAGTTTCTTAACTTACCCATCTCTTTCGTTGATGGTTCTTTGCAGTGTTCTTCATAGTGTTTCTTTTCTGGGCCTTTTCAGGCTGAGCCAAAGAATACTTCCTCCGCAAAGTCTCAAAAATACGTCTTGCAACCTGTTAAATAAATCATAAATAAATGTAAACTAAGTAGCCAATAAAACTAAGTAAAACAGAGGACATTAAAATGATTACAACATCTTTAAGATTACCTTTTGCACATTCAGGGTCAACGTCTGTAAAAATTGTCCTTAATTCTTCAAAGAGGTAAGTGGTCACAGCCAGGTTATGTGATGAATTTATTCTGGGGGAAAAACTTGCAGGCATCATTAATGAAATTCAGTTTTGGTATTTCAAATCCATATAGTAGTAGATTAAACTAACATTTACAGTATACAATATGCAGTCTTACCCGGTTTGTGGATCGTATTTGTGTGGGTTGTTCTCTGAATTATGGAGGCGCCTTACAGATTCCTGTAAAGTTTGAAATTAAAAAACGGTTAAGTGGATTCACAATCTGCAAGAACCACAAAACTGAATTTTCAGTTTGAATAAGTTGGCCATCACAGTAAACATAAGAGAGTAAACATATCAGTTCATAAATCTTTAAGATGTCACGCAGCGCCTCTGATATCTTTCCGGTTCGTGCCGCCTTCTGCCTATACAAGGCCACCAGTGCAGGTGTATGTTGGTCAAGCACACTCTAAAAAGAGATGTGTTAAAAATGACACATGTTGTGTAGATTTTAACACATGTAGTGAGTGTGCTCAGGGACAACACATGTTGTGTCAGTTTTAACACATGTAGTGAGTGTGCTCAGGGACAACACATGTTGTGTCAAATTTAACACAATAAATGTGTAAGTCATTTTAACATACAAATTGTGTCATTTTAAAAAATAAAGCGAAAGGGCCAGATGCAAAAATATTAACCGTTTAATCAATAGGGACAACACATGTTGTGTAGATTTTAACACATGTAGTGTGTGTGCTCAGGGACAACACATGTTGTGTAGATTTTAACACATGTTGTCTAGATTTTAACACATGTTGTCTAGATTTTAACACATGTAGTGTGTGTGCTCAGGGACAACACATGTTGTGTAGATTTTAACACATGTAGTGTGTGAGCTCAGGGACAACACATGTGTAGATTTTAACACGTTGTGTAGATTTTAACACATGTAGTGTGTGTGCTCAGGGACAACACATGTTGTGTAGATTTTAACACATAGTGTGTGAGCTCAGGGACAACACATGTTGTGTAGATTTTAACACATGTTGTGTAGATTTTAACACATGTAGTATGTGAGCTCAGGGACAACACATGTTGTGTAGATTTTAACACATGTAGTGTGTGTGCTCAGGGACAACACATGTTGTGTAGATTTTAACACATGTTGTCTAGATTTTAACACATGTAGTGTGTGTGCTCAGGGACAACACATGTTGTGTAGATTTTAACACATGTAGTGTGTGTGCTCAGGGACAACACATGTTGTGTAGATTTTAACACATGTAGTGTGTGTGCTCAGGGACAACACATGTTGTGTAGATTTTAACACATGTTGTCTAGATTTTAACACATGTTGTCTAGATTTTAACACATGTAGTGTGTGTGCTCAGGGACAACACATGTTGTGTAGATTTTAACACATGTAGTGTGTGAGCTCAGGGACAACACATGTGTAGATTTTAACACGTTGTGTAGATTTTAACACATGTAGTGTGTGTGCTCAGGGACAACACATGTTGTGTAGATTTTAACACATAGTGTGTGAGCTCAGGGACAACACATGTTGTGTAGATTTTAACACATGTTGTGTAGATTTTAACACATGTAGTATGTGAGCTCAGGGACAACACATGTTGTGTAGATTTTAACACATGTAGTGTGTGTGCTCAGGGACAACACATGTTGTGTAGATTTTAACACATGTTGTCTAGATTTTAACACATGTAGTGTGTGTGCTCAGGGACAACACATGTTGTGTAGATTTTAACACATGTAGTGTGTGTGCTCAGGGACAACACATGTTGTGTAGATTTTAACACATGTTGTCTAGATTTTAACACATGTTGTCTAGATTTTAACACATGTAGTGTGTGTGCTCAGGGACAACACATGTTGTGTAGATTTTAACACATGTAGTGTGTGAGCTCAGGGGCAACACATGTGTAGATTTTAACACGTTGTGTAGATTTTAACACATGTAGTGTGTGTGCTCAGGGACAACACATGTTGTGTAGATTTTAACACATGTAGTGTGTGAGCTCAGGGACAACACATGTTGTGTAGATTTTAACACATGTTGTGTAGATTTTAACACATGTAGTATGTGAGCTCAGGGACAACACATGTTGTGTAGATTTTAACACATGTTGTCTAGATTTTAACACATGTTGTGTAGATTTTAACACATGTAGTGTGTGAGCTCAGGGACAACACATGTGTAGATTTGAACACATGTAGTGTGTGTGCTCAGGGACAACACATGTTGTGTAGATTTTAACACATGTAGTGTGTGAGCTCAGGGACAACACATGTTTTGTAGATTTTAACACATGTTGTGTAGATTTTAACACATGTAGTGTGTGAGCTCAGGGACAACACATGTTGTGTAGATTTTAACACATGTAGTGTGTGTGCTCAGGGACAACACATGTTGTGTAGATTTTAACACATGTAGTGTGTGTGCTCAGGGACAACACATGTTGTGTAGATTTTAACACATGTTGTGTAGATTTTAACACATGTGGTGTGTGTGCTCAGGGACAACACATGTTGTGTAGATTTTAACACATGTGGTGTGTGTGCTCAGGGACAACACATGTTGTGTAGATTTTAACACATGTGTAGATTTTAACACATGTAGTGTGTGTGCTCAGGGACAACACATGTTGTGTCAAATTTAACACACAACCTATGTCGATTCTTAACACATCTCTGTGTTTATAAGGACTACACATTTTGTGTTACCTTTAACACAACTAATGTGTTATTCCTCTTACACAGAAGTGTGTTGAAACCTTTTACACAATAATGTGTTATAGTTACACAACTTGTGTCAGATATGTGTCACATGTGACTGTAGTCGGTGTGTATTTGCCAGAGTCACTTCCTGTGTTTTTACAACTGAGTGTTTGGACGAACACTGAAACGTATTGTTAACTTGTGTTTATGGAGTCCAGTGACGTTTAATAAAGAGTTTGTTTGAACATTTGGATGTTTTAGACATCATGAATCTACATAGGCAAGCTCTTATTGAGAATTAACAGAGGTTTGATGTTGATGTTTCATTGAATGTTTTATTTGAAGTCACCAGAATCGTGATTAATGGCTCCTTTATTTGAGCTCTTGACCCTTTACTCCTCTTTTAGTTTTTCTCTGGCTGCTTTAACTGTATTTTAATAAAATACATTTGTTATGGAGAGAGAAAATATGATCAGATGTTTCTTGATGATGTTATGATCAAGTTTATAATCAATCAATCAATTTTTATTTATATAGTGCCTTTACAACAACCAGAAAGGTGCACAAAGCGCTTTCCATAAAACACATAAAAAAGGCAGCAGGATATAAAAATAGCAAATTAAAGTTAATTTAAGCAGTTAAAACAAAGTAACTAACACAAAGACTAAAAACACAAAACAAGTGGTTACATATTGAAAGCCTTCCTGAAAAGAAACGTTTTTAACTGCGATTTAAAAACACTAAACACAGTTACGTTACGTAGGGGAGTAGGTAAGGCATTCCACAAAGTAGGTCCCTGGATGGCAAAAGAGCGGCCTCCAAACTTTTTGCATCTAAACTTAGGAATAATCAAAGAGTTGTTCTGAGAGGAGCAGAGAGTACTGGCATATACAAGTATATGGATGGTACACATTTAATTTTTTTTATGTACTGTTAGTTACAACAATCTTTTGACACTACATCTTGCTATCCAGCAGTGCAGAAATAATTGTTTTATGTACATTTGAATCTGCAAAAGAAACTAGTCAAACACAGACCTCAATAATCAGCGTATGAATCTCAACAATGGTGACAAACGAAAAGCTTCATGCCACAATGCATGCTGGGAGTCATGGATGAGATTTGTACTATGGTGGCACCCAGCATGCATTGCGGCATTAAGTTTTATGTTTGTCACCATTGTTGAGATTCATGTGCTGATTCTTGAGGTCTGTTTGATACAGTAGTCTGTAATGTTTTATACAGAACCTTTTATTAAAAATAATCATTTTAAGTTAATTGCAATATGCTAATCTTTTTAAAACATAATCTTTAAATTATAATGCTCCTCTTTCAAATAATAAACACTTGCTGAACTTAATCATGTTCATGATGATAGTATTATCATCTGAGCATATTTTTCTCATGATTATTTCTGCTTTTTCAAATTTGTTAAAATAAATACACATTTACAGCAATCAGAGAAAACTAATATGAAAGAGTCAAGAGCCCAAATAAAGCTGACACTAATCACGATTCTGGTGACTTTAAATGAAACATTCAATGAATCTACAAAGTGTGCCAACAACATAAAATTTTGTTATTTGTATTAGATCTGATCGAGAGTACAATAATTTGATTAGACAAGCATCTAATTCTAAGAACGTGGATATGTTGTACACAGGGCTGGACTGGGGCAAAAAAATGCCCCCCTGTAAGAAAATGTTGTGCATTTTAATGTTAAATTCATCAATCTGGTGCACTTTGAGAGTTCAAAATTAAAAGCTCCAACCCATATTCAGTGTGCAAATTAAACAAAGAAATATTCAAACCTCTTTTAGTTACAGTGTCTATTTACATTACACCTACTATAGTTATAATATTAATCAAATGACAGTAATAGCCATATTTTGTAAAACAATAAAGGAAACTTTCATAATTAGTTTTGTACCAATTTCTATACTTGAAAGAGATAAGCACATGATCTTTTATTTTGACGGAAACTGCATCAAGCTTTTATTTTGGCGGAAAACATGGTTTACAAACGCCTCTCATTACATTTCTAGTGAATTGCGGTAATCGTCAACTATGCAGATGTGGACATGATCTGTAACTCGGTTATGGGCAGAGGTGGAAAGTCCAGGGGTCAGAAAGTAAAAGTCCTGCCATATATTTATTCCACCCATGAACTCACACAGCAAAAACTCCAGTTTTAAATGAACTCTCCTGGGAGTTTATTTGGCTCCAGACTCAAGAGTGTTAAAGTTAATGAGATAATTTAGTGATTGATTGAGTGATGATTGAGCATTATTGAAGACACCTGATGTTAACAAGCAGAATCACTGAAGGAGAAAAATCACAATTTCAGTTACCATTATGGATATCTGTGTTTGATTTAGTTGGGCAGTTGACCTTTAAATGTTTAACTTTAGATTTTGTTTGGCTGCTGTATCTGTGTTATAACAGCCAGATGAACAAAGAGAAAAGGTAAACAGGTGTTGGTTATATTTTAACATAATCATCATTTAACCTCAATCACTGAACTCATTTAGAGTCTAATCTCTGACTTAAATGTATATTGGTCATAACAGCATCACAGTGATTCTACAGAATAATATCCAGATTTGTCATTATAATCCAAATGATTTCTTAAAAGTTGTTCTGATATTAAAAAAAAAACAATCTTTCTTTAAGGCGCACACAGACATCAAGAATAAGTGTATGAATCTCAACAATGGTGACAAAAAGAATATTCAATTAGGGAAAGGAAATTAGTAAGACAATTCAGATCATAATTTATTCATACCGCAATGCATGATGGGAGCCATGAATGAGTTTTGATTGGTGGTACCCAGAATGCACTGCAACATGCTTTATTATTGTCACCATTGTTGAGAATCACAGGCTGATTCTTGGTGTCAGTGTGTCCCAAAAAAAAAAAAAACTTTTCAAAGTGTTTTGATCAGGACAACTTTAAAGAAATCTTTTGGATTATTTTGAAAATGCTGATTATATTGATAAGAGTATACTGTAGAATCATAGACTGCTGTAATCAGCAAGGTAAACCTAACTCTCTGAATGAGCTTTGTGATTCAAATCAAAAGATGATTATGTCAAAACACAACCAAAATGACCTGATCAGCTTTTCTCTTTGTTCATCTGAGAGTTATAACACTGATAGAACAGCCAAACAAAATCTAACGGTATTAGTTTAAGGTTCAAGAGCCCAACTAAAGCCAACACTGATCACCATAATGGCAACTTAAAAAAAGAGATTTTCTCCTTTGGTGATTCTGCTTGTTAACATCAGGTGTCTTCAATAATGCTCAATCATCACTCAATCAATCACTAAATTATCTCATTACCTTTAACACTCTTGAGTCTGGAGCCAAATAAACTCCCAGGAGAGTTCATTTAACACTGGAGTTTTTGCTGTGTGAGTTCATGGGTGGAATAAATATATGGCAGGACTTTTACTTTCTGACCCCTGGACTTTCCACCTCTGCCTGTTGTACATAATAATTTGTTATTGTTTCAATGTCTGTTCGATGTAAAGTAAGTGATTTAATTAATGTTGAACAAATAACGATTTTATGTTCATATTGATCTATTTTTCATCATTGAAATAACATCATTTCAGGGTGCAAACCTGATGAAAAATCAATGTTAAGATTCAACCTTGAGTCAATGTTGGTCTGCTATCAGGGATGTGATTATCAGGGGGGAAGGAAGGGAGGAGGTAGAGAGAATGTATATACAAGTAGTTAAGTTTGGGCAAGGCATGTCCTGTGCTCTTCCTTTGAGATCTTCTCTCTAGGGCTGCGTTTTATTTTTTAATTGCAGTGGGTTTGATCTGAGCTTTTGTCTCAGCAGGAAAAACAAGTCTTATATTACTAACCAGGTGTTCTTTATTTCTGTCAGACACCTACAGAAGCACTTGTTGAGAATTAACAGATGTTTAGATGTTGAATTTTTATTGAAAAAAAAAATATTATTAAAAATTATTATTATTATGATCAGTGCCATGATGCAGATTAGACAGCTATTCATGAAACTTTTTCTAAAACTTAAATTATTAGACTATCACACATGCACAGACATCAAGAATCAGCGTATAAATCTCAACAATGGTGACGATTCGTTATGCAATGCATGCTGAGAGCCCTATTATAAGAATCACCTATGGCTCCCAGCAAGCAGCATAACACCATTGTTGAGATTAATACACTGATACTTGATGTGTAGCAGCATTAAAAAAATGTGCATTAAAGGACAACTCCGGTGAAAAATTAACCTAGGGGTAATTAACACATGGTTACCGAGTCGATCGTTCCCTGGAATGCGTTTTCATGAAAATTGAATGTAAAGAGTTTTATCTTTAAAAACAGATTCGCTTATAACGCTAGTATATGGGGCATAGTGTAAGTAAAAGTAAATCGCTAGTTAATACCACTAACAAGGCTCAAAATAGCCTCACACTAACACGGTAGCATAATGAGGGTCCCTACATGCAAACCGAAGCATTGAGAACTTTGTAAGTATACAGACAGTTTAATAAGAAGATACTTTATAAAGACAGTACATTACGCGTTTACATGCAGGATCCATCTTGGAAAACAGTCTCAACTAGTCGAGTCACGAATGCTGTGCTAAGTGAGCTTGTCGATAGGAATTACATTTGTGAAATCTAACGTAGCACGGCGTTCGTGGCTCGACTAGTCTAGACTGTTTTCCAAGATGGATCCTGTTTGTAAACGCGTAATGTACTGCGATTTACTTTTACTTACTCTGTGCCCCATATACACAGCAAAATCCCCAGAGTTAAATTAACTCTGCTCAGAGAACATTTGGTCCCTCTCTACAGAGAGTTAAAATAACTCTGAATCAGAGTTAAAGTTAATGAGATACTTAAGTGATTAATTAAGTGATGATTGGGCATTAATGATGAACACCTGCTTTTAAAAAGTTCTCAGCAGAGGAGGATTACACAACTCCATAACTTTTTGATTACATTGAAAATGCTGAAGCTAGTATACTGCAGAATCAAATGCTACTGTAATCAACAAGGTAAACCTAACTCTCTAAAAGAGATTTTTGATTCAGGTGAAATCATGATTATGTCAAAACATAATCTAACGTTAACAGTTTAAGGGTCAAGAGCCCAACTAAAGCAAACACTGATCACCAAAATGGCAACTTAAAAAAAGAGATTTTCTCCTTCAGTGATTCTGCTTGTTAACATCAGGTGTTTTCAATAATGCTCAATCATCACTCAATCAATCACTAAATTATCTCATTAAATTTTATATTACATGAGTCTGGAGTAGGGCTGGGCGATATATCGCATCAAATTGTTATGCATCTCGTCAGTAAAGCCGGTTCCTTGATTAGTAGTAAATCGCCATCACCTGCTTTCAGATGGAGCGGCATTTACTACAAAGAGCCGTAGTTAACTGACAAGCTGAGCCATATCGTATTAATATCGCGGACGTATCGCCAGCAATAATTAATGCGATATGGCTCAGCTTGTCAGTTAACTACGGCTCTTTGTACACAGCAAAAACTCCAGTGTTAAATTAACACTCCTGGGAGTGTATATGAACACTCAAGAGTGTTTAAGTTAATGAGATAATTAAGTGATTAATTTAGTGATGATTCAACATTATTGAAGACACCTGATGTTAACAAGCAGAATCACTGAAGGAGAAAATCACAAATTGTAAGTTACCATTATGGCGATCATTGGTTGCTTTAGTTGGGCTCTTGACCCTTATATGTTTACTTTAGATTTAGTTTGGCTGCTGTATCTGAGTTATAACTGCCAGTTGAACAAAGAAAAAAAGTGATCTGATGGTGTTGGTTATATTATAACATTCATCATTTGAACTTGATCACTGAACTCATTAAAATCCTTCTTTCTGACTTCGATTTATGTTGCTGGTTAGTGAATCTGCTAGCCTGGGAAAACCCAGACTACTTCCGGCGAATTTTAATTCTCTCTCCAGGATAGTCTGGAGAAGAGCCCATTCAAACTCATAACTGTGCCGCTGAAATCGCGGCACCAATCAGAAATGTTGGGGGAGGGATTTACATGATGACGATAGCGCAGCGACGCTGAAGGAGATTTCATTACAAAGATGGATGCCGCCGTGGAACATCACTCGTTCGAATCAGTTATCGCGTCTGTTTTGAGTGATTTAAACTTACCGTTTTTGTTAAAACCGGAGCAAAGAACAACAGATGTTTCTCCGTTGCTCTGCATATGTCATCTCCTTCATCGATCTGATTGGTTTTAAGACTATCCAATTGCGCCCAGAGGAATTTGAGCTACGTCGTTTGGTGACGCCCCTTTGGAAATGATTTGTCTACATAGCTTCCCCAGACCCTACACTCAGTTTCAACTGAGAAGAGTCTGGTTTTAACCAGGCTATGAATCTGCATAAATTCCCAGAATTTTTTATATAATATAAAGGATTTCTTAAAAGTTATTTTAGGCACACGCAGATGTCAAGATTCAGTCTATGCATCTCAACAATGGTGACGAGCAGAATATTCAATTAGGAAAAGTAAATTACATAGACAATTCAGATCATAATTTATTCATACCGCAATGCATGATGGGAGCCATTAATGAGTTGTGATTGGTGGCAGCCACTGCAACATGCTTTATTATTGTCACCATTGTTGAGATTCACAGGCTGATTATTGACGTCTGTGTTTTAAATGACTTTATCTGAATATCCATTGATCAGAACAATGTTTATTAAATATTTTGAATTATAAGTAAAGTACTGATAATCATAGGCTGAAGAATCATTAAACTGCAGCTAACAAGTTAAACCAAACTATCTCAATTAGTTTTCTTTTTCAGATCACGGCATGATTATGTCAAAACGTAACCAACACTATAAGATAACATTTTACTTTGTTCATTTAACTGTTATAAATCAATAACAGCAGACAAACAACAGTAAATAATAAAGTAAACGTATAATGGTCTAGAGCCCAACTAAAGCAAACACCCATCACCTTAATGGTAACTTACAATTTGTGATTTTCTTCTTCAGTGATTCTGCTTGTTAACATCAGGTGTCTTCAATAATGCTCAATCATCACTAAATTAATCACTTAATTATCTCCTCAGCCCTAAATGCCGCTTCATCTGAAAGCAGGTGAAGGCGATTTACTACTAATCAAGGAACCGGCTTTACTGACGAGATGCGCATAACAATATCGCGATTTAAATCGCCCAGCCCTATTTAATACACAGACACTATGCTATAGGCTCTAGTAAATGTGCATGCGGCAGATGACGTAAACACAATCTGTATTAATGGATGACACGAGGCTGATCCAAAAAACAAAACAAAAAAAACACGAAGCTGATCATGGAGGTCGAGAAGCACAAAGTGCTTTATGACCCAAAAAACAACACCTTCTAAAAGAAATTAAAACAAAATGTTTAAATACGTACGGCGGTAAAGTAGACTACAAACAACGATTTTAGATAAAACAAACTCTTCCAGGTATTACAAATATTTGAGTTATAATGTATAAAAACAAAAATGTTGAAAGAACTTACCCATTGTTTGAAATGGTTATTGTCTGCCGAACACACTTTGCTGTGATGCTGTACTTACACGCTTCCAGTGTGAATACTCGTGAGAGTCTGCTGCTGCAGTGACGATGTAGTTGCGCGGACGCGCCGCTCACGCTTGCGGTGTGAAAGAGGGGTTATATTATTAACTTTAGTTTACTAAAAGCAGGTGATGGCGATTTACTACTAATCAAGGAACCGGCTTTACTGACGAGATGCGCATAACAATGTGATGCTGATGCGATATATCGCCCAGCCCTACGCATAACAATGTCATGCGATATATCGCCCAGCCCTAGTCTGGAGCCAAATAAACTCCCAGGAGAGTTCATTTAACACTGGAGATTTTGCTGTGTGAGTTCATGGCTGAAATAAACATATGGCAGGACTTTTACTTTCTGCCCCCCTGGACTTTCCACCTCTGCAGGAATGTCATTATAAGTTGTCTTTCATGTAATGATAGGAAATGCTTTTGAACTTCCACAGAAGATGTTGTTCAAGTCTGTGTGAACTGGAAGTTTTACACCTTAATTATAATGCAAAATTATATTGAATTTTGCAGTGGTTCCTCATTATTTTTTAAAGTGAAGAAACTAAACAAACAGTTGTACACTGCACTGAATGTCACTGAATTGGTAACAGATGTTTAAGACAGACATCCCTACTATAAATACATTATGATATAATGTAATTGAGTTAATTGTAAAGGCAGGGTAACCTATTTATTTATGGCTGTGATAAGTTTCTATCATTTACTTCCATACTAAAACTTATATACAGCCAAGATATCCGGACAGCTTGCTAATTATAATAAATTCTAAATGTACTTCTAAAAAACAAAGACAGCACAACAAAAAATCATAACTACTATAGGGGAGACCAGGGATGGTTATAACAATGTTTAGCTTGAGGTCTCAAAACTTTTATAGAAACTACCCACATTTGTTTATTACAAATGGAACCAATTCAATCCTCTAAAAGAATATCACAGACCTTGTGGTACTGTTAAGTTTGTTAACAGTTTGTTGACCCTGACCCTGATGTCTTTTCCTGTAAATCAGGGCTTTTCCTGCAGAGCTCTGTTTACTTTCAGTTTCACACACGAAAACAGACAGAACACATACATGGATAAGATAACAAACACTGTTAACCCTTGCTGTAAAAAAGGCCAAATTCTGACAATATCATACCATTTTCCATTAAAACAGTAATATACCATAGAAAACAAAACTAGCCTACAAGAATATACTGTGAATTAACAGTGCTCAAAATTGACACTCAGAGGCTGTTTTCCCAATCACACCCTATACCCTCATTCACTATTCCCTACATTAGTTCACTAATATAGTCCACTTGACAGAGTGAATGAAAAGAAGTGAGTGAATTGAGAAACTGATGAACACCTGATAAGCAGAATCACTGAAGGACAGAGACAAACAAGAACAGAAAAAAGAGAAACACAAGAACTACAACTGACTTCCAGCAACACTGAGTGTGAAACCAGTTTACAAACCAGTTTACAATTATTTCTTTCATACATGTACAAAAGTTCTTGTTGAGAATTAACAGCGATTAATTAGTTAATAATAAAGTTTGTTGTCACCATGATGGAGATCAGTATTTGCTTTAGTTGGTCTCTTGTCCCTTGACTTCTTACCTTTCATCTCTCTCTGGCTGCTGTAATAGTGAGTTTATAAAACACATTTGTTATGGCAAGAAAAAGTCAAGTCTTGTTCAGATGTTTTTGGGATTTTGTGATGATATCACAATAATCCTGAACAAGTCTGATTCTCTGATCTTTCCTGTATTTATTCTTTGAATTGATGGGTATTTCATATTTTGCATATATCTGTGAATCTACATCATGAAATAAACATTCCTGAAATCAGGTCTTCTGAAGAATATTGAGATAATATAGTGCTTTAAAAAAAATTGAACTCCTTTTTGATTCAGACACACACAGATAGCATCAATCAGCATATGAATCTCAACAATGGGGACAATCAAAAGTTTCATGTTGCAATGCATGCTGGGTTCCAGGATAGTATAAAACTCCCAGCATGCACTGCTGCATGAATAAAAAGAATAAAAAAATATAAAAAAAATATTGCCACCATTGATGAGATTCATGTGCTAAATTGTGATATCTCTGTGTTTCTTAAAAGCAGCATAGCTCTGTTTCTTTGGTTTATGCATGATGTGTTAAAAAAAAAGTAATGGTAATGAATCACTTTTGACTGAGGGTTGAACTCTGAGTGGCTCTTTGTACACAGCAAAAACAGTGTTAAATTAATACTCCTGTGAGGGTATATGAGTCCACACTCAAGAGTGTTGAAGTTAATGAGATAATTAAAGTGTAACTTGCCGGTTAAATTTTTCACGAAGAAAATGCAATAAACATAAAGATAAGAACCGCCCACCACTGTTTTGTATGTTTTTCATACCAAAATGCTGAATATAATATGAAAAGTTGGTACTTTTTAGTGGTTTAAGCACTCCCTCTCCCTTCCACTAAGCTGGGTGTGACGTCATAAAAGGAACTCCAAGCCTAGAGTTACTGTAGTCTAATGGCAAGTAGGCTAGCAGTTATATTGAAATAACTCAATTGTTAACATAATTGTGTGGCTTCAAGAGGACCGTGATCCTGCCTGAAATGAGAGTAAGCTATTCGCAAAACAAATGGGTTCAGGCAGCATGCACGCAAAGTTAAACCGAACTTTTATTTTGATGGGTTGCCGTGAAGACCTTTGAGTTTCTGTGTGTTGTGGTCTATAATATTGTTACACTGCCAGGGCACTAGATGTCAGTATAGGGCAATGACAGGGTTGTATAGGAGGTAGTTTTTCCAGTGAATAATAAAGTATACCATGTGAATCCATCCAGCTACGTCTTTATTATTATCTTAAGAACCCAACACAACATGGTGTCAGAAGTGGAGCTACTGTGAGCGAAAGGATAGCGGACATTATATGTGTAGCGTTTATACGCCCACGTATAAATATAATTAATTATTGTTCATAACGGATTATGATCAATAATTAATATTTTAATTATTTTCAGAATTTACTGTAGCAGAATCAATAGTATGATCATTTTATCGGTTCATCCAATGAACAGAAAGCACAAACAAAAAAAAAAATATCTAACACAAACATTCATACAAGTTGCCGAAAGAAAGAAAGAAAGAAAGAGATTAAATTATTTTTAAAACACCATTTACACATGTTGAACAACTTCTACTTGCACAGACATCAAGAATCAGCATATGAATCTCAACAATGGTGACATGCTTCATGCTGCAATGCATTCTGAGTGCATCATACGAAACTTATCCATGGCTCCCAGAATGCATTGCAGCATGAAGCATGTCACCATTGTTGAGATTCATATGCTGATTCTTGATGTCTGTGTGTGAGTAAGACTAGGTGGAGCCCAAAATATGTAAATGGTGTTTTAAAAATCATTTGATGTTCCGATTGGACTGTTCTGATTAAACTGTGCTGGATCTCTTGCTGCAGAATCACAACAATAAAACAAAGTGAATAACATACTACCTGTATAAACCTCACACATAATATCAGTGAGTTAAGCCACTACATGATGATGATTATATTCTTATCATCAATCAGCTTAAAGCATCTGATTATATTTTCTCTTGCTGTTCTTGCCATAACAAACAGACATAGCTGTCAGAGAAAAACTAATGTTAAAAAGTCAAGAGCCCGACTAAAGCACACACGGATCGCCACAATGGTAACATCAAACCAAACTATTACTTTCAAATAAATAATCAACATCTTAACCTCTGTTAATTCTCAATAAGAATTTCTAAAGACGTCTGACAGAAATAAAGTTTGGTTAGTAATAAGTGAAGCTGGTAATGCTGTTTGTGGAGTTGTTTAATCAGATCTTGAGAGATGTAATGTATTTTATCTTCAGTTGATTTCATCCAAGGTTGTGGCTGGAAGTAGTTCTTGTGTTTCTCTTTCCTTCAGTGATTCTGCTTGTTAACAGCAGGTGTTCATCAATAATGCACAATCATTATTCAATCACTTAATTATCTCATTACCTCCAACACTGATTAAGTGTTACATTAAACAGCCTGTAGTGTGCACACTAAGCAGTGTTCATTTCATCTGGGCAAACCCATGTGGGGCCTACATGGAAACTGGGTGCAAAACTGTCTGGGCCCCAGTTAGATAGCCCAGGTCAAACCCATTTGGGTCCCACATGGCTGTGCTGGCTGGGCCACTATAGCATTATGTGTAAAAACACATAAAATCACACAAAGCAAATCACAGAATTGTACTTTTTGTTTAGTAAATTTGACTGTGAGATTTGACTGTAAACAACTGACTTAAGAGGACATTTATGTAGTGAAACACTTGAACACAGCTCTGCTGAGTAGACCCGCCTCAGTTAACCTTAGACTGGTAGCCAGAGTAGATAGTATCGACTTGGACTCTGTAAAACAACAATATCCAAAGCTGTGCGGTGGGTTAGGTTTAGTACAGCAGCAGTACACAATTAAGCTCAGACCAGATGCCAAGCCCGTGTCTTTGAAAGTGCCTCGTCGTGTCCCACTGCCCTTGATGGGAAAAGTAAAGCAGGAACTCCAGCGCATGGAACAGCTAGGAGTCATCAGCCGGATTGAGCAGCCAACAGAGTGGTGCTCTGGCATGGTGGTCGCACCAAAGAAATCTAAGGATGAAATCTCTCCCCTCAACGAAGCGGTGTGCAGGGAAAAGTTTATCCTCCCGTCGATGGACCAGACACTAGGCATGCTGTCTGGAGCTAAGATATTCACAAAACTTAGGCAAGTTTGTGCCCAACCTGACTGAAAAGGACAAAGCTCTCAGAGACCTGCTGTCAAAAAAGAACCTGTGGTATTGGGGGCCCGAACAGCAGAAGGCATTCACCAGCCTCAAGCAAGAGTTAGCGTCCACCTGAAAGAACTGAAAATCTCAGCCGATGCCTCGTCATATGGGCTAGGCAGTGTACTTCTCTAGAAATGCAAGGGGACCTGGGCGCCGGTGGCATATGCATCCAGGGTGCTCACTAGCACGGAGCAGCGCTATGCGCAAGTGGAGAAGGAAGCACTGGCCTTGACTTGGGCATGCGAAAGATTCAGTGACTTCCAGAGGTGGAAAGTCCAGGGGTCAGAAAGTAAAAGTCCTGCCATATATTTATTCCACCCATGAACTAGGGCTGTGCGATATATATCGTGAGATTGTTATGCGCATCTCGTCAGTAAAGCCGGTTCCTTGATTAGTAGTAAATCGCCATCACCTGCTTTCAGATGGAGCGGCATTTACTACAAAGAGCCGTAGTTAACTGACAAGCTGAGCCAAATCACATCAATATCGCGGACGTATCGCCAGCGATATTTAATGCGATATGGCTCAGCTTGTCAGTTAACTACGGCTCTTTGTACACAGCAAACACTCCTGTCTTAAATTAACACTCCTGGGAGTGTATGAGTCCACACTCAAGAGTGTTGAAGTTAATGATATAATTAACCCTCCTATTACCTTTGGGGTCAATTTGACCCCATTCAGTGTTTAACGTCTCAAAATACATACTTTAAAAAAAAATTTTTACTTCATATTTAAAGACTTTTCCTAATTTAATGGGGACAACTGGGTAAACATAAAATTAACATGATGATAGGTTTTCAATGTTCTGTACGTACTTTTGTAGCATTGGTGTTCTTTGGGGTCAATTTGACCCCAGGCTCATTTTGCTGTATAAAACATATAAGAAATATAATTTTTTTTGTTGTTCACACATTGGTGATTAGGCACAAATCCCACATTTATTCTGGATGATATTGAGGTCATTATAAGTTGAGATTTTATGATCTTCAAAAACCTTCCCTCTGCTTTAGGGCCCTAACCTGACATTACCATATAGGCCTACTTGAAGTATTGCGAGAACCACTGATAGTTCACACGATATAGTGGAGGGGGGAATCATAATTCTCACAAGAAATTAGATATTTCCAGTGCCAATTATATATTTCCAGGGAAGGGAAAACATAATTCTTGCAAGAACTTTGATATTTTGTTCCGTGGGGGAGGGGAAAACATAATATAGGGGAGGAGCAAATGTATGAAAGCTTCCACAGAAGCCTTATAAACCATTTCTCTTTGTGCTTTGTGAGCTCTCTCTTTATGCTCTTTCTCAATTGAAAATTACCTCTTAGCAAAGTTTTTTTGGGTTTTTTTTGGGTTCTATACGGACCTATTCGCCAGCAAGACACCAGTCGACCCGCCCGAAATGCAGGACGACGCCATACCAGCCATCCCGTCAGTGTTGACCAGTGAGGTCAGGCATGCGATCCAGAACATCCAGAAAGACCGGCGCCAGGGCTGGACGGAATCGAGGCCGAGCTGCTCAAAGAGGGTGGACCGATGCTGTGGGCAGCATTGGCCAGCCGTTTCAGCCGCTACATGGCGCAGAGAAGAACACCAGATCAATGGAAGACAGCCAAGACAATGCTGTTGTACAAGAAGGGTGACCGCGAACAGCTGAGGAATTATCGGCCAATCTGGCTCCTGCCGACCGTGTACAAGGTTTTCACCAAGGTGCTGTACAACCGACTAGCCAGGCAGTTGGACGAACAACAGCCACCCGAACAGGCCGGCTTCCGGTCTGGCTACAGCACAATGGACCACATCCACGTGCTGAACCAACTGCTCGAACGCTGCCGGAAGTACAAGATGCCCTTGGTACTGGCCTTCGTAGACTACGAGAAAGCCTTCGACAGCATAGAGATCAATGCCGTACTGCTTGCCCTACAACAACAGGGCATCTCCTACGAGTACGTGGACCTTTTGCGGGAGCTGAACAGCGGATGCGCCACCAACATCACCTTGTTAGACCGGACACTTCCCACTTGAATGACAGGGTACAGCTGTGGCCAAATTTGAAATTTTTGCTGCTTCAGTTGTTATGATGTTGATTCACATTTTTCTAGATTATTGTGCAGAGTGATCAGTGGCATTTTACATCATTTCAAAAAGCTTTATCACAAAACCCCAAATTTCACTGTTTTTGTCCTTGGCACCAAATTAGCAGCTAACATCATTTTACTAATCATATCATCAGCACATGATTGCTATAAGGAAGGAAGAAGTGCTTCCAATCATTGTGTTCTTCTGTTAGCAATGGTTTCCTCCAAAGAAAGATGGAGGATCATCTTTGCATCAAAATGGCCTCCATTTACCAGATCATCAAGAGCTTCAAGAATAGAGGTTCGGCTGCAGTGAAGAAGGCTTTAGGATGTCCCAGAGTGTCCAGCAAGTACCAGGAACTTCTCCTCCTGAGGAATCAGCTAGGGAATCGTGTCACCACCAGTGCAGAACTGCTCAATATTGGCAGCAGGTGGGTGTGAGAGCATCTGCACACACAGCGAGGCCAAGACTTTTGGACAACGACCTGGTGTCAAGAAGGGCAGCAAAAAAGCCACTTCTCTCCAATAAAAACATCAAATATTGGCTGAAATTCTGCAGGAAGTACAAGAATTGGACAGCAGAAGACTGGTGCAAAGTTAATGTATCTGATTAGAACATCTGGAAAATCGATTGTCCAGAGAAGAAAAGGTGAACGCTACCATGAGTCCTGTGTCGTGCCAACAGTGAGTCATCCTGAGACTATCAATGGGAGTGTCATATTGACCCCAAACCTATCCTTGATAAAATATATTGTATAATATAATAAATAAATAGCTATTAAAACACCAAAAATATATATAATTTTTGAATTTTAGATAAATCAGTGACATTTTATAGTGATTTGCTAATTTGTCCATAGTCGTGCAATAGGTATTCTGGATGTATAAGGGGTGGGGGTGGGGGTGGGGGGTTGGTGGTGTTTTATTTAAAGGGCTATTTAAGTAGTCAACAAAGAACCATAAAGTATCTGACTTAAACCTTTGGGGAAAAAATCAAATTGTGGGGGTTTAAATTGGTGGGGTCAAATTGACCCCAGTGGGTAAAAGATGTTGGTAGATTTGAGGGTAACAGGAGGGTTAAGTGATTAATTTAGTGATGATTGAACGTTATTGAAGACACCTGATGTTAACAAGCAGAATCACTGAAGGAGAAAATCTCAAATTGTAAGTTACCGTTATGACGATCAATGGTTGCTTTAGTTGGACTCTTGACCCATATATTATTAACTTTAGATTTTGTTTGTCTGTTGTTTCTTAATTATAATCACCAGTTGAACAAAGAAAAAAGTGATCTGATGGTGTTGGTTATATTATGACAATCATCATTTGAACTTGATCACTGAACTCATTAAAATCCTTCTTTCTGACTTCGATTTATGTTGTTGGTTACAGCATAACTGTGAATCTGCATAAATGCCCAGAATTTTTGATATAATATAAAGGATTTCTTAAAAGTTGTTTTAAAAAAATCATTATTTTAGGCACACACAGATGTCAAGATTCAGTCTATGCATCTCAACAATGGTGAGGAGCAGAATATTCAATTAGGAAAAGTAAATTACAAAGACAATTCAGATCATAATTTATTCATACCGCAATGCATGATGGGAGCCATTATTGAGTTGTGATTGGTGGCAGCCACTGCAACATGCTTTATTATTGTCACCATTGTTGAGATTCACAGGCTGATTATTGATGTCTGTGTTTTAAATGAATTTATTTGAATGTCTTTTGATCAGAACAATATTTATTAAATATTTAGAATTATAAGTAAAATACTGATAATCATAGGCTGAAGAATCACTAAACTGCTGCTAACAAGTTAAATCAAACTATCTCAATAAGTTTCCTTTTTGAGATCACAGCATGATTATGTCAAAACATAACCAACACTATAAGATAACACTTTACTTTGTTCATTTAACTGTTATAAATCAACAACAGCAGACGAACAACAGTAAATATTAAAGTAAACATATAATGGTCTAGAGCCCAACTAAAGCAAACACCCATCACCTTAATGGTAACTTACAATTTGTGATTTTCTCCGTCAGTGATTCTGCTTGTTAACATCAGGTGTCTTCAATAATGCTCAATCATCACTAAATTAATCACTTAATTATCTCCTCAGCCCTAAATGCCGCTCCATCTGAAAGCAGGTGATGGTGATTTACTACTAATCAAGGAACCGGCTTTACTGACGAGATGCGCATAACAATCTCACGATATATATCGCACAGCCCTACCATGAACTCACACAGCAAAAACTCCAGTTTTAAATGAACTCTCCTGGGAGTTTATTTGGCTCCAGACTCAAGAGTGTTAAAGTTAATGAGATAATTAAGTGATTGATTGAGTGATGATTGACCATTATTGAAGACACCTGATGTTAACAAGCAGAATCACTGAAGGAGAAAAATCACAATTTCAGTTACCATTATGGATATCGGTGTTTGATTTAGCTGGTCAGTTGACCTTTAAATGTTTAACTTTAGATTTTGTTTGGCTGCTGTATCTGTGTTATAACAGCCAGATGAACAAAGAGAAAAGGTGAACAGGTGTTGGTTATATTTTAACATAATCATCATTTAACCTGAATCACTGAACTCATTTAGAGTCTAATCTCTGACTTAAATGTATATTGGTCATAACAGCATCACAGTGATTCTACAGAATAATATCCAGATTTGTCATTATAATCCAAATGATTTCTTAAAAGTTGTTCTGATATTTAAAAAAAATAATCTTTCTTTAAGGCGCACACAGACATCAAGAATCAGTGTATGAATCTCAACAATGGTGACAAAAAGAATATTCAATTAGGGAAAGGAAATTAGTAAGACAATTCAGATCATAATTTATTCATACCGCAATGCATGATGGGAGCCATGAATGAGTTTTGATTGGTGGTACCCAGAATGCACTGCAACATGCTTTATTATTGTCACCATTGTTGAGAATCACAGGCTGATTCTTGGTGTCAGTGTGTCCAAAAAAAAAAAAAAAAAACTTTTCAAAGTGTTTTGATCAGGACAACTTTAAAGAAATCTTTTGGATTATTTTGAAAATGCTGATTATACTGATAAGAGTATACTGTAGAATCATAGACGGCTGTAATCAGCAAGGTAAACCTAACTCTCTGAATGAGCTTTGTGATTCAAGTCAAAAGATGATTATGTCGAAACACAACCAAAATGACCTGATCAGCTTTTCTCTTTGTTCATCTGAGAGTTATAACACTGATAGAACAGCCAAACAAAATCTAACGGTATTAGTTCAAGGTTCAAGAGCCCAACTAAAGCCAACACTGATCACCAAAATGGCAACTTAAAAAAAGAGATTTTCTCCTTCAGTGATTCTGCTTGTTAACATCAGGTGTCTTCAATGATGCTCAATCATCACTCAATCAATCACTAAATTATCTCATTAACTTTAACACTCTTAAATCTGGAGCCAAATAAACTCCCAGGAGAGTTCATTTAAAACTGGAGTTTTTGCTGTGTGAGTTCATGGGTGGAATAAATATATGGCAGGACTTTTACTTTCTGACCCCTGGACTTCATCATCGGTCTCCATTTTGAGCTGGAGACAGACCACAAACCCCTCGTGAGCTTGCTGGGTGGACAAGCGCTGGATTCTCTCCCACCTAGAATACAAAGATTCAGGATGAGACTCATAAGATACAGGTACACAATCATGCATGTCTCAGGGAAAAGCCTTACTACAGCAGACACACTGTCACGGGCGCCGCTGAAGGATGGCGTGACTGATGGAGATGGCTTAATGGAGGAAACAAACATATATGTGGACTCTGTAATGGAACACTTACCAGCAAATGAGGCTTACCTGTCCGAGCTGCGGAAACAGCTGAGTGCAGACAGCGTGTGCGCTAAAGTGATGAAGTACTGCATCGAGGGCTGGCCAGATCGCAGTAGACTGGATGTCCTAGTAAGACCCTACTGGACTGAAAGGGCTGTTCTCAGCACTCACAATGGACTGTTATTGTGGGGCACTAGGCTAATTATCCCTTCAGTAATGAGGAATAGAGTGCTGGAGAAAATTCATGAAGGACACCAGGGAATAGTCAAATGCCGTGAACGAGCCAAGCAATCCGTGTGGTGGCCGGGGCTAAGCAGCCAAATAGGAGAGCTGGTGTTGATATGCACGGCGTGCGTTAAAGAACGTTCCAATGTGACTGAACCACTTATGCCTTCCAAACTACCTGATAGGCCATGGCAGAAGCTAGGGGCTGATTTGTTTACTTTGAAAAACAAAGACACTTTCTTGTTGTGGACTATTTTTCCAGGTACGTGGAGGTGGCCCAGCTGAGCCGACAAGGATAGTGGATGTGGTAATGCACCTCAAGTAAATTTTCGTCAGGCACGGCATACCGGAAATTCTAGTCACAGAGAACAGGCCTCAGTTCGCAGGGGCTCACATGTCGGCCTTTGCCACTGAGTATGAATTTGAGCATGTAACGAGCAGCCCAAGATACCCTCAAAGCAACGGCGAGGCCGAGCGTGCTGTCCAAACCATCAAAAACCTGCTGAAGAAAGCAACTGACCCTTACCGTGCGCTGCTGGCTTACAGGAGCACTCCTCTGAGCAACGGCTTCAGTCCAGCCCAGCTGCTTATGGGGCGCCGCCTGCGCACCACTGTGCCGGCTTTCCCGGCGGTGTTGGAGCCAGCTATTCCAGACCTTCGGACGGTGCAGTGCAAAGAAAGGGAGAAGAGATGGATGGATGCAAGCAACTACGACCGCAGACACAGAGTGAGAAATCTCTCTGACCTGTCACCAGGAGATCAAGTGTGGATCACAGATACAAGATCTACAGCTACTGTGACAGCCGCACATGAAACACCTAGATCTTACCTGGTCAGTGGACCACAGGGCACGTTAAGGAGGAATCGCCGCCACCTTATGCCCATGTCGGCAGACAACAGCTGTAACATACAAGAGCATGCTGCAGGGGTTGACCTGCAGGATACTTCGTCAGACACTGGACAGGTGTCTTCGGAGGGTCCTAAGAACACTCCCCAAACTGTGAGAACCAGATCTTGTTAACATCAGGTGTCTTCAATAATGTTCAATCATCACTTAATTATCTCATTAACTTCAACACTCTTGAGTGTTCATATACACTCCCAGGAGTGTTAAATTAACACTGGAGTTTTTGCTGTGTACAAAGAGCCGTAGTTAACTGACAAGCTGAGCCATATCGCATTAATTATCGCTGGCGATACGTCCGCGATATTAATGCTATATGGCTCAGCTTGTCAGTTAACTACGGCTCTTTGTAGTAAATGCCGCTCCATCTGAAAGCAGGTGATGGCGATTTACTACTAATCAAGGAACCAGCTTTACTGATGAGATGCGCATAACAATATCGTGCGATATATTGCCCAGCCCTATGAGAAATTGATCCAGTTGTTTCATCATTTATTGCATTGTGCTTTACAATAACGGTTTTAAAAGTCTCAATTTGAACTCTGATCCAAAATCATAAATGATGTGGAATGTTTTACATGTGTGTTTGAAACAAAGATAAAACAGCTTTTTATAAGTCATGCATCAATGCAATGGCTAATTTGTTTATTCTCTAACTGTAAAGGAAACTCGTCCTCTGAACTGGTTTGTGGATGAACAGAAATAAACTGACAATGGCTTCCTTTCATAAAGGTGACTATTCTTCTTGTGTTTAAAGGTTGGCTCTCATTGCCCCAAAAACCTTATGAACTGTGAACATATGATGAATGTAGTTTTCTCAGACTCAGACTTTCATTGTTTTTTATTGACTTTTTCTTCATATTTCAGGTTTTATAAAAACTCATCCTCTCATCTCTGTTATTCTGTGTAAGTCTAAACTAAGTCTTTTATTTTTTGTCTCTATGCTGATGTAATGAGTCAGATCTGGTTTATCCACGTCACTCACACAGTAAATTCCCCAGTGTTGAATTACCATCGCTCAGTGTTCATGAGGGTCAAAAGATGAATGTGTAGTCTGGTGTTTCCGCAAATCTTTGTCCAGGATAGATCAAACTGGAGGCACTTTGAATGGACCATGGGGCACATCTTAGGAAGACCTTCTGATTTCTGACTATCTCCTGATTTAGCATGTTGTACGCTGCAAATATTATAAATAATTACACCTATGGGTCTGTAGTGCGCGGCTGCATAGGGTAAAATACTTGCACTGCACCCTCTGACTATTTCAGGACTGGCTAGTTTGTGATCGTGAGCGCGCAGTCGTGACGTGACGTCTCAAAGCGACACTAGGTCCATAATGAACGAATAATTGAAAGTATGGGATAATCAGAATAATCAAAGATCTAAATTAATTAATAATCAATATATTTATGATTATTTTCTAATCAGAAATACAATCTAAATTTGATTATCATTTGAAATTGGAGTCAGATTAAACATAGAGCTAAAGTAATACTAAAACTAAATTCCAATAAATTAAGTGAACTTCACTGGAGCGCTGAAAAGACATACTCGCTTTAAACCTTCGCCAGGCCGTTGGATTCCGTCGTTGGGCCAATGGGTGGTCCTTACAGCATCAGACTCGACGTTACCTTCTACCCTCATGTTTATCTTGCACAGACGGTAATATTCGCTAAACGCCATCGTGTACAAATAAACCTTTGACCCATCGTCTTTTTCCTCGTCAAATTTCTGTCGCTCTACATACGTCATCTGGTATAATTAATACGATTGGCTATGAGTTACGTACAGGCGCATTTGATAGACATTCATAGCGCCCAATAAACGGCTCTGGGCATTCGTAAACCACGCCTCAAATACGAGAAAATGAACACGTAGTTCCCAGACCAAGTCTCAAATGAGACTTGGTCTGACGTTAGCCAGGCTAGTGTGGAGGTGCTGCAGGAACACGAATAGTTGGTACCGATCCTTTTTTCAGGAGCAGCTTCTTAGCAAATCCAGCTTTAATTGACGAAACACAGTCAGGATTTATGCAGAAAAGACACATTTCTAATAATATACGGCTAGTGTTAGATATTCAGAATTAATTGACAATGATGGCTTCCTTTTCAGACTCGTGTTAAAATAAGTGTTAAAATAAGAGCGTTAAATTAACACTCAAGAGTGTTAAAGTTAATGAGATAATTAAGAGATTAATTAAGTGATTATTGAGCATTATTGAAGACACCTGATGTTAACAAGCAGAATCACTGAAGGAGAAAATCACAAATTGTAAGTTACCATTGTGGTGATGGGTGTTTGCTTTAGTTGGGCTCTTGACCCATACATGATTACTTTAATTTTTGCTGTTGTTTGACTGCTGTTATTGATTTATAACAGTTAAATGAACAAAGTAAAATGTGATCTGATAGTGTTGGAGCACGCCAGGATCACTTGAAAATTAAAGGCAGGTGTGTTTGATTAGGGTTGGAGATGAACTGTGCAGGACAGTCGATCGCCAGGAGCAGGATTGGGCACCCCTGGTCTATGTAATTTACTTTTCCTAATTGAATATTCTGCTCGTCACCATTGTTGAGATGCATTGACTGAATCTTGACGTCTGTGTGTGCCTAAAAGAAAGATTTTTTTTTTCAAAACAACTTTTAAGAAGTCCTTTGTATTATATCTAAAATTCTGGATATTTATGCAGAATCACAGTTGTGCTGTAACCAACAACATAAATATGAGTTCAGTGATCAAGTTCAAATGATGATTGTCATAATATAACCAACACCATCAGATCACATTTTTTCTTTGTTCATCTGGCAGTTATAACTCAAATACAACAACCAAACAAAATCTAAAGTTAATAATATAATGGTCAAGAGCCCAACTAAAGCAAACAATCATCGCCATAATGGTGGCTTACAATTTGTGATTTTCTCCTTCAGTGATTCTGCTTGTTAACATAAGGTGTCTTCAATAATGCTCAATCATCACTAAATTAATCACTTAATTATCTCATTAACTTTAACACTCTTGAGTGTTAATTTAACACTCATATTTTAACACTTTACACTCTACAAGTGTGGTCTCACATGTACTCCCAGGAGTGTTAATTTAACACTGGAGTTTTTGATGTACCCTTACTATATACAGTGAAAAACTGTAATAGCTCTCACGGGACATTTCATGTAATTTTACATTAATATACTGTTAAATGTATGGATTTTGGAAGTACACTGTAAAAAAAAAAACTTACCGTTGCATTTACCGTACCTTACCGTAAAAAATACGGTAGCAAATGTTTACTAATTTTACAAAGTTTTACATCATCGAACTAAAAATTACGGTGAAAAACTGGCAGCTGGTTGCCAGTACTTTACTGTAAAAAATACGGTATAAATATTTATGTTTTACGGCATTGAACTAAAGTTTACGGTAAAAAACTGGCAGCTGGTTGCAGGCGATTTACCGTAAAAAATATGGTAGTAAAATTTTAGGTTTTACGGCAGTGATCTAAATATTACGGAAAATACTGGCAGCTGTGGTTGCCAGTACTTTACCGTAAAAAATACGATAGAATTTGTTTTGCTTTTACGGCACTGAACTAAAGTTTACGGTAAAAAACTAGCAGTTTGCAAGTGCTTTACCGTAAACAATACGGTAGTAATATTTTAGGTTTTATGGCATTGAACATTGAACTGAACTTTTATATAAAAAATAAAAAATAAAAACCTGCCAGCTGTGGTTTCCTGTAATCTAATTATTGAGAATTACCAGAGGTTCAGACGTTGATGTTTTATTGAAAATAATAAAGTTTGAAGTTACCATTATGGAGATGAGTGTTTGCTTTAGTTTGGCTCTTGACCCTTGACTTTTTAACTTTAGATTTACTCTGACTGCCTTAACTGTGTGGTTATATAACACAAACGCTATGGCATGAAAATCAGAGAGAAAATGTGACCAGGTGATGATGGCAGGTTAGTGATGAGATAATCGTCATATTGTTGTCTGATTCACTGATCTCATAAAGAGTCTTATCTCTCACTTTATGAGCAAAGTGATAATGTTGATTATAATATTAAAAATAAATATTTCATATTATTGAGTATAATATCTCTTTAAGTGAGCAACAGATAATCTGAAGAACTTTAAAAGTACATGGTGTAGAAAAAAGGTTTTGAACTACTGCTCGATTTAAACCAACACAGACATCAAGATTCAGCGTATGAATCTCAACAACGGTGACAATCAACACCATAATCAGATAAAACATCACAAAACAAGCTACTAAAAAGCTGCAACAAAAACAACATCAAAAATAAAAGCAGATATAATAATAAAATAATATACTAAGGCAATTCAGCATAATGTATTCCTGCTGCAATGCATGCTGGGAGATACTGATGAGTTTTGATTGGAGGCTCCATCAAGTGCACTGCACTTTTATCATCACCATTGTTGAGATTCATACACTGATTCTTGATGTCTGTGTGTGTCTGTAAGATACAGCTGTTCAAAACTTTATTGTACACAATGTTTTAAAAAATCTTCTGATTATCACAGCAATGATAGATCACATGCTGTAGAATCATAGGGCTACTACAATCAATAATGTAAAATTAATAACACATATAATCAAAGATAAGAGCTCAGTGAATCAACCATGGTGATTGCCATTACTGATACAACCAACATCACATGATTCATTTTCTCTCTGATTTCCTAGCCATAATCAACAGGTCTTATAAACACAGAGTTACAGCAGGCAGAGAAAAACTAATGTCAGAAAGTCAAGGGTCAAGAGCCCAACTAAAGCAGTCACTGATCTCCATCATGGTGACTTGAAATGAAACAATAAATCATCAACATCTAAACCTCTGTTAATTCTCAAACAGAACTGTAGAAGTCTGACAGAAATAAAGTCAGTCTGGTTAGTAATAAGTGAAGCTGGTAATGCTGTTTGTGGAGTTGTTTAATCCTCCTCTGCTGAGATCTTCACAGATTTAATGTTTTTTCTCTTCAGTTGATTTCATCTAAGGCTGTGGCTGAAGTCAGTTGTAGTTCTTGTGTTTCTGCTCGTCTCTTTTTTCTGTTCCTGTTGTTTCTCTAAATGGACATTCCCAGAATTCCCTGTGTGACACTTCACATTTGATGCTATTTCATTTAAATAATTATGTTTCTTCTTGTTTTTTGTTATCAGTTTTATATTTTATATTTATATTACATCATATATTGTTTAATGAATGTTTATGGCATTATTTGGAGTCATGTGTATATGTCACCATGATGGTGTTTTGTGTTTGTGTGTATGACACTGTGCACCTTCTCAATATTAACATGTGCCTCAGAGTTTGTGGAAAACTAATACTATACTTAAATCATCGTGTGCTTTTACTACTTGTGTTATTATGATGGTTATCAGTATATTACAAAGATATAAAGCAGACTTTAATACTTCAGTGAAATTAAATGATGACATTTATTGGTTTATGTAATATAACGGTTGTCCCGTGAAAACTAAAAGGTTCCTACTGTATTTTTTATGGTAAAGTACTGTGAACCACAGCTGATGTTTTTTTTTTACCACACATTTAAATCCTGCTGAAGGTTTTTTTTTTTTTTTTTTTTTAAGTAAGGTTGCTACCATATTTTTTACGGTAAAATACTGGCAACCAAGCTGACGTTTTTTACCGTAAATTTCACAGGGTTTTTTTTACATTGTGTTTTTTTGCCCGTAAATTTAAATCCTGTAAAACATAAAAGGTTGCTACCTTATTTTTTACGGTAAAATACTGGCAACCACAGCTGCCGGTTTTTTACCATAAATTTCACAGTTTTTTTTTAACAGTGTGGTTTACTTATTTTGGTCGTGTCACTACACTCAGAAGCTTTGGAATGATATTGATGTATTTGTCAAGTGTAAGATTTGGCCAGGTTTCCCAATACATATGAGAAACATTTGGGTATTTTGACTCAGACCCCACAATAGGGCTGGGCGATTTAAATCGCGATATTGTTATGCGCGTCTCATCAGTAAAGCCGGTTCCTTGATTAGTAGTAAATCACCATCACCTGCTTTCAGATGGAGCGGCATTTACTACAAAGAGCCGTAATTAACTGACAAGCTGAGCCATATCGCATTAAAATCGCGGACGTATCGCCAGCGATATTTAATGCGATATGGCTCAGCTTGTCAGTTAACTACGGCTCTTTGTACACAGCAAAAACTCCTGTGTTAAATTAACACTCCTGGGAGTGTATTAGTCCACACTCAAGAGTGTTGAAGTTAATGAGATAATTAAGTGATTAATTTAGTGATGATTGAACATTATTGAAGACACCTGATGTTAACAAGCAGAATCACTGAAGGAAAAAATCACAAATTGTAAGCCACCGTTATGACGATCAATGGTTGCTTTAGTTGGACTCTTGACCCATATATTATTAACTTTAGATTTTGTTTGGCTGTTGTATCTGGCTTATAATCGCCAGTTGAACAAAGAAAAAAGTGATCTGATGGTGTTGGTTATATTATGACAATCATCATTTGAACTTGATCACTGAACTCATTAAAATCCTTCTTTCTGACTTCGATTTATGTTGTTGGTTACAGCATAACTGTGAATCTGCATAAATGCCCAGAATTTTTGATATAATATAAAGGATTTCTTAAAAGTTGTTTGAAAAAAAAATAAAAAAAAATCATAGTTTTAGGCACACACAGACGTCAAGATTCAGTCTATGCATCTCAACAATGGTGAGGAGCAGAATATTCAATTAAGAAAAGTAAATTACATAGACAATTCAGATCATAATTTATTCATACCGCAATGCATGATGGGAGCCATTAATGAGTTGTGATTGGTGGCAGCCACTGCAACATGCTTTATTATTGTCACCATTGTTGAGATTCACAGGCTGATTATTGATGTCTGTGTTTTACATAAATTTATCTAAAGGTCTTTTGATCAGAGCAATGTTAATTAATAATTTTTAATTATAAGTAAAGTACTGATAATCATAGGCTGAAGAATCACAAAACTGCTGCTAACAAGATAAACCAAATTATCTCAATAAGTTACCTCTTTCAGATCACAGCATGATTATGTCAAAACATAACCAACACTATAAGATAACACTTTACTTTGTTCATTTAACTGTTATAAATCAACAACAGCAGACAAACAACAGTAAATATTAAAGTAAACATGTAATGGTCTAGAGCCCTACTAAAGCAAACACCCACCACCTTAATGGTAACTTACAATTTGTGATTTTCTCCTTCAGTGATTCTGCTTGTTAACATCAGGTGTCTTCAATAATGCTCAATCATCACTAAATTAATCACTTAATTATCTCCTCAGCCCTAAATGCCGCTCCATCTGAAAGCAGGTGATGGCGATTTACTAATAATCAAGGAACCGGCTTTACTGACGAGATGCGCATAACAATATCGCGATTTAAATCGCCCAGCCCTACCCCACAAATGAAAATATCTGTTTTGTTATTAATTTAATTATTTTCCTTAGCAAATTCTACATTCACAAATGCACATTTTCAAACTGTAAACCTGTCTTCTCTGTCTAAAAGAAGTAGAAAATTATCTAAATATGATTTCAGTATCTACTAATAAGAAAGCTATAAGGACTGTTATAATTTGCACTGCCTTTGATCTCATCATGTGAACATCTCTATGTGATGTAATCTGGCCCTACCTCTTTTTTTGTCCTATTTACTGTTGTCTCCTTTATTATTGTTTTGGTTGATATTATGGGATGTATACTTTCTCTTTTGTATGTTTCCGTTCTCAGCATTAATACAAAAATAAAAAATAAAAAAGAGCAGGAACAGAGAAAACCCAATCAAAAAAATAAATAAAAAATAGACGGATAGATAAAAAAAAAACACTGGATGGATTTTTATAATTTTATGATGGTTGTGTCAGGCACTGCCAACACACATTTCAGTACAATCAACTTGTAAAAGTGCATGTACCATTACATGACCCCTTTAATGAGATAATTAAGTGATTCATTGAGTGATGATTGCACTGTAAAAAAAAATTACATCCCCAAGTCAAAAATTTCTAGTGACTGATCATCACATCTAAATTTTTCAATTAGTCTGACGTATTATTTCTCATTGAGCCAATGTTAACAGACTATTGCAACAAGAATTGCACTTGGGCCAATTGAAAAATTTAGATGTGACCAGTCACTAGAAAATTTTGTCTTGGAGAGGTTAGAAATTTTTTACAGTGTGTTTGATTATTGAAGAAACCTGACGTTAACAAGCAGAATCACTGAAGAAAAGAGAAACAAAATAACTACAACTGACTTCAACACTTTTAATGTGAAATCAACTGGAGAAAATTAAATATCTATTTCAAACCAGACTGACTTTTTTTCTGTCATTCATCTGAGAATTAGCAGAGGTTTAGATGTTAATGATTTATTGAAAATGTTTGTTTTTTATTGAATCAGTGTTTCTTTTGGTTGTGCAATCTTAGCTTTTTATATCAGTATGACACACACATCATACTTCATATAGATACTGTAGAGCTGCAATGGTGCTTTTTTGTTAGTTTGAACAAAAAAAGGCTTGAGAGTTTCATTAAGTGGAAAAGATGTGTGAGATTAATAATTTCTAGGATAGACAATACAATATTCTGTGAAAGAAAAAGTCATGATGGCAGAACTTTAATTTTTGGGTGAACTATTATTTTAAGTACAAACTTATATTTATATGTTTATTTTATTGTGTCCTAAACATGTTGATTCATTTGTATTTATAATTATTTTTTAGATGTCTTAAGACTGTACTTGGCCTTTTCATCTGTCTCACCGGTGACGACTGCAATAGGTAATGTACACTGAACATATGTTTTGTCATTTCAACTTAAAAAATGTACTTCATGTGGAAACATCTACAATAACTGGTTGAAATGTTGAAATGAAATAAATTATTTAAGATTACAGATTATAACTGATTTCAACCAACCTAAAAAAACAAGGTTTTATTGAAGCAAAACTGTCAGTAGATGAAATAAAGTAACACACAAAAATTGGACAGGAAATATAGGCCTATATTAAAATATTAAATATTATTATGAATATCTTATTCTTCGTTCAGTTCTGAACAGAATCAGATTTGTTAAACGCTTATCAAAATAGAGTAGTGCTACAGCGCTATTATTATCAGAGCATGTGAGCAGAAAGCAGGGAGAGAACGAGTGAATGAGAGGATAGCGTCATTTACCAGCGTTGCCCAGCACTGCTACACACACCATGTTAAAGCACAGAAGATTTGCAAACAGAAACAAGTCCAGAGAAATTTTCCAGAGCACATTTTTAAGCAGACTTTGCTTTTACACACACCACGGAGAGCACACACACACACATACACACACACAGCAGAGAGCACAGCGCACACACACAGCGGAGAGCACACACACACACACACACACAGCGGAGAGCACACACACAGCGGAGAGTACACACACGCACACACAGTGGAGAGCACACACACAGCGGAGAGTACACACACGCACACACAGTGGAGAGCACACACACAGCGGAGAGTACACACACACACACAGTGGAGAGCACACACACAGCGAAGAGCACACACACAGCGGAGAGCACACACACAGCGGAGAGCACACACACATATTTGTGTTTCTGTTCATTAATCACTATTCATCCAAACTTTCAGACACTGGCAGCATTAACACCAGCTCTACAACTGTCACACCAGTGGCCATCTCACCTGGTAATGTTAAACACTGTGTTTCTATTGGCTTATTTTCTGAGTGTTTTCTAATGTATGTAGGCTACAGATCAGGGCTGCACTTCCCAATTCATCATAAGCCTAAGTTGATTGTACAACAACTGACACAATGGTATCTATGATCAACTTAGGCTTACGATGCTTTTAGGAAACGCTGCTCGATATATATATTAGGGCTGGGCGATGTATCGTTTGACATTGATAGGCGCATCTCGTCAGTAAAGCCGGTTCCTTGATTAGTAGTAAATCGCCTTCACCTGCTTTCAGATGGAGTGGCATTACTACACAGCAAAAACTCCAGTGTTAAATGAACACTCCTGGGAGTGTATATGAGTCCACACTCAAGAGTGTTAAAGTGTTAAAATATGAGTGTTAAATTAACACTCAAGCGTGTTAAAGTTAATGAGATAATTAAGTGATTAATTTAGTGGTGACTGAGCATTATTGAAGACACCTGATGTTAACAAGCAGAATCACTGAAGGAGAAAATCACAAATTGTCACCATTATGGTGATCAATGTTTGCTTTAGTTGGGCTATTGATCCTTATGTGTTTACTTTAAATTTTGCTTGTCTGCTGTAATTGATTTATAACAGTCAAATGAACAAAGAAAAGTGTTGTCTGATTCAGCAGGAGAGAGAACTAATTAGTGAAATCAGCTGCACAGCAAAAACTCCAGTATTAAATGAACTCTCCTGGGAGTTTATATGGCTCCAGACTCAAGAGTGTTAAAGTTAACGAGATTATTTAGTGATTGATTGAGCATTATTGAAGACACCTGATGTTAACAAGCAGAATCACTGAAGGAGAAAATCACAAATTGTCACCATTATGGTGATCAATGTTTGCTTTAGTTGGGCTATTGATCCTTATGTGTTTACTTTAAATTTTGCTTGTCTGCTGTAATTGATTTATAACAGTCAAATGAACAAAGATAAGTGTTGTCTGATTCAGCAGCAGAGAGAACTAATTAGTGAAATCAGCTGCACAGCAAAAACTCCAGTATTAAATGAACTCTCCTGGGAGTTTATATGGCTCCAGACTCAAGAGTGTTAAAGTTAACGAGATTATTTAGTGATTGATTGAGCATTATTGAAGACACCTGATGTTAACAAGCAGAATCACCAAAGGAGAAAATCTCTTTTTTAAGTCACCATTATGGTGATCAGTGTTGGCTTTAGTTGGGCTCTAGACCTTAAATCATTAACTTTAGATTTTGTTTGGCTGCTGTATCTGAGTTATAACAGCCAGATGAACAACGAGAACAGCTGATCTGATGGTGTTGGTTGTGTTTTAATGTAATCATTATTTCACAATCATTTGACCTGAATCACTGAACTCATATAGAGCCCAAATTCTGAGTTAGGTTTATATTATTAATTATGTCCTTGTGATCTGAAAAATGAAACTTGATGAGATAGTTTGGTTTAACTTGTGAACAGCAGTTTTGTGATTCTACAGCATATGATTATCAGTACTTTACTTATAATTCAAAATATTTAATAAACATTGTTCTGATGAAAAGACTTTTGAATAAATTAATTTAGAAACACAGACATCAATAATCAGCCTGTGAATCTCAACAATGGTGACAGTAATAAAGCATGTTGCAGTGGCTGCCACCAATCACAACTCATTAATGGCTCCCATCATGCATTGCAGTATGAATAAATTATGATCTGAATTGTCTATGTAATTTACTTTTCCTAATTGAATATTCTGCTCATCACCATTGTTGAGATGCATAGACTGAATCTTGACGTCTGTGTGTGCCTAAAAAAAAGATTTTTTTTAAAATAACTTTTAAGAAACCCTTTATATTACATCAAAAATTCTGGGCATTTACACAGAATCACAGTTATGCTGTAACCAACAACATAAATCGAAGTCAGAAAGAAGGATCTTAATGAGTTCAGTGATAATATAACCAACACCATCAGATCACTTTTTTTTCTTTGTTCATCTGGCTGTTATAACTCAAATACAGCAGCCAAACAAAATCTAAAGTAAACACATAAGGGTCAAGAGCCCAACTAAAGCAAACATTGATCGCCATAACGGTGGCTTACAATTTGTGATTTTCTCCTTCAGTGATTCTGCTTGTTAACATCAGGTGTCTTCAATAATGCTCAATCATCACTAAATTAATCACTTAATTATCTCATTAACTTCAACACTCTTGAGTGTGGACTCATACACTCCCAGGAGTGTTAAATTAACACTGAAATTTTTGCTGTGTACAAAGAGACGTAGTTAACTGACAAGCTGAGCCATATCACATTAATTATTGCTGGCGATACGTCCGCGATATTAATGCGATATGGCTCAGCTTGTCAGTTAACTACGGCTCTTTGTAGTAAATGCCGCTCCATCTGAAAGCAGGTGATGGTGATTTACTACTAATCAAGGAACCGGCTTTACTGACGAGATGCGCATAACAATATCGTGCGATATATCGCCCAGCCCTAATTGAGCTCATTTTTTTGTACATTTGGAGTGCTGTCAATACAGAGAACAACGACAAAAATCGGTGTTACCTACACCGTGTTATCCTCTTTTTAAAATTTGCACCCTGTTGACTTCAATAGGGCAAGTTTTAAACCTGCTTTTAGCCTCTTAACATCCTTGATGTGTCATTACAAGTGCACAGCCAATGTGAGTGATTCCTTTAGAGTTAACACAGGTGAATCTGACTGCAGTAGATGTGAAAGATATTCTGTTATCAAGGATGTTAAGAGGCTAAAAGCAGGTTTAAAACTTGCCCTATTGAAGTCAACAGGGTGCAAATTTTAAAAAGAGGATAACACGGTGTAGGCAACATCGATTTTTGTCGTTGTTCTCTGTATTGACAGCACTCCAAATGTACAAAAAAAATGAGCTCAATGTTAAAATTGACCGGAGTTCTCCTTTAAATCAGACAGAAATGCAATATCATAAATATAACTGTGTTTTCAGTGGTGTATAAAGACCTTACTTAATGAACCGTTATGTTTTATTACCTTAGAATGAGCCATTTCTCTCTACACACAAAAACCAAACAAAAACCATTAAATTAAAGTAAAATATGCTCATTTAAATAAATTGAAAAAAAAAAAAACTTCAACAGAAATGTTATGTCACCTTGATGGTGTTCAGTGTTTCACAGACAGTGGAGAGCACACACACACACACACACACACACACAATGGAGAGCACACACACAGCGGAGAGCACACACACACCCACCTGCACACAAATAACTGTGAGAGCACACACACAGCACAGCGCACACACACAGCGAAGAGCACACACACACAAACACATTGGAGAGCACACACACACACACACACACACACACACATATTTGTGTTTCTGTTCATTAATCACTATTCATCCAAACTTTCAGACACTGGCAGCATTAGCACCAGCCCTACAACTGTCACAACAGTGACCATCTCACCTGGTAATGTTACACACTGTGTCTCTATTGGCTTATTTTGCAAATTTTTCCCAATGTATGTAGGCTACAGATCAGGGCTGCATTTCCCAAAATCATCATAAGCCTAAGTTGATTGTAGAACAACTGACACAATGGTCTCTATGATCAACTTAGGCTTACGATGCTTTTAGGAAACGCCGCTCTGTATCATTGGATAGATGTGTGCGTGTGTCAGAAGAATGAAATATTTACTGCACCACTATAAATCATATATATATATATATATATATATATATATATATATTAGGGCTGGGCGATATATCGCATGACATTGTTATGCGCATCTCGTCAGTAAAGCCGGTTCCTTGATTAGTAGTAAATCGCCTTCACCTGCTTTCAGATGGAGCGGCATTTACTACACAGCAAAAACTCCAGTGTTAAATTAACACTCCTGGGGCTGGGAGTGTATATGAGTCCACACTCAAGAGTGTAAAGTGTTAAAATATGAGTGTTAAATTAACACTCAAGAGTATTAAAGTTAATGAGATAATTAAGTGATTAATTTAGTGATGATTGAGCATTATTAGCCGCGTTTCCACTGTCGGGCCAGTGCGAGCCAGGGCTTTAAACGGGCCGTGCCGGGCTAATAGCACCGGGCCTGCGTTTCCACTGTCACTTAGTCACTCAGAAATAAATTACTGTTAGGTCTATTTCACAAAAGAAAGAGGACACACTTACTTCTTCAGTCGTGTCTGTTTCTGTTTATCTGGTAGTTACAGGACATATTTACATCACATTTATATATTTACATATTTACAACACAAATATATGCCATGCGACCTGAGGAGCTTTAGTACTCGCTCGACTCCCATACAGATATTTTCAGTCAGAGAAACAGAGGAAGCTCCCGAAAAAAAAGTTACTTTATTTTTTGATAGTCCGGTATAAAGAGACGAGACGTAGGCTACTGACAGATAAAATAAAAACATGACTGTGATAGCCTTTATGATTGGTCTGATTTCTTCAAGCGTTCACTGTTTTTTTTTACTATGCGTATATTCAAGCATTTACTATGTTTACTATGGTAACGGTTAGCGTGCATAGCCTTTTGCATCACAAACAGAAGGCATTCAAACATGAACACAAGTTAAATTATTTTTATTATATTAAAGTCTTTAATGCTGACAGAATCATCCGGCGCTGCCGTCTCCAGACTCAGGTAAACTCCGCCTCTGTTGGTAACCACTCCTCTAGCCCGAGCTGGCCTGCTTTGGCCCAAGGTATTCGACGGGCCAGAAATCCTGGCCGTTGGCCCCGAGTAAGCCCCGATCAAGCCCTGGAAGTGACAGTGGAAACGCGACTATTGAAGACACCTGATGTTAACAAGCAGAATCACTGAAGGAGAAAATCACAAATTGTAAGCCACCATTATGGTAATTAATGTTTGTTTTTGTTGGACTCTTGACCCTTATACATTCACTTTAAATTTTGTTTGCCTGCTGTAATTTATTTATAACAGTCAAATGAACAAAGAAAAGTGTTATCTGATTCAAGAGGGGAGAGAACTTATTAGTGAAATCAGCTGCACAGAAAAAACTCCAGTATTAAATGAACTCTCCTTGGAGCAAGTAGAGGTAACTGCAGGCTGGAGCAATGGGCGTGCCATAAGGTTGGAAAGGAATGGGTCGTGCCAGGAGAAATGGGGCGTGCCGTAAGGTCTTTACAATTGGACGTGAAAGCTTCCTGATCCGCATAAAAGCGAGCCATAAACTTAATCACTTTTGGCCAACAAACAATTATACAAGACCAAATACATTTCTTTCACTGTGAAATTGGCAATAATGATATTGAGAATACATTCAAAAGTATGTTACCTTCGAAATTTAGGGCGTGGGTTACATGACGTCATCACCACCGTGACTTTTTTTAAATCATTAAACAAATTAAATTATTATTTTAAAGATAAAAATGTCTCCTATTAAAGTCATAGTAGTTTTGAGCTTTCATTTAAATTGTACAGTTCTTTACTGTAATCTAGTTTGTTTCTGTAAAAATGCACTAAATTCTAATTCAAGTTAACTAATTACACTTGCAGTAGGGCTGGGCGATATATCGCACGATATTGTTATGCGCATCTCATCAGTAAAGCCGGTTCCTTGATTAGTAGTAAATCGCCATCACCTGCTTTCAGATGGAGCGGCATTTACTACACAGCAAAAACTCCAGTGTTAAACTAGAAAAAAAAGTTTGTTGAGACAAACTTTAAGTTGGCTTGAGAAAGCCGGACCAGAGAGTTTGAAGAAGTTAAAAGTAGTTAGAAGTTTTAAGTAGTTTGAAATTTAAAGTAGTTTTGATTGATTGTTGAAGTTTTAATTTTGATTGATAAATTAGTTAGAAATAAAGAATAGTTAGAAAGAAAAAAGATTAGTTAGAAAGAAAAAGAAAGAAAGATTAGTTAGAAAGAAAAAGAAAGAAAGATTAGTAAGAAAGAAATATTAGAAAGAAAGAAAGAAAGATTAGTTAGAAAGAAAAAGAAAAAAAGATTAGTTAGAAAGAAAAAGAAAAAAAGATTAGTTAGAAAGAAAGAAAAAAGATTAGTTAGAAAGAAAAAGAAAGAAAGATTAGTTAGAAAGAAAGAGAAAGATAGATTAGTTAGAAAGAAAGAAAGAAGTTAAGAAAGATTAGTTAGAACGATAGATTAGAAAGAAAGATTAGTTAGAAAGAAAGAATGAAAGAAAGAAAGACAGATTAGTTAGAAAGAAAGCAAGAAAGAAAGATTAGTTGAAAAGAAAAAGATTAGTTAGAAAGAAAGAGAAAGAAAGAAAGAAAGAAAGAAAGAAAAAGAATGAAAGAAAGAAAGATTAGGTAGAAAGAAAGAAAGAAAGAAAGAAAGAAAGAAAGAAAGAAAGAAAGAAAGAAAGAAAGAAAATATTAGGTCCCAGCGGGCATCTTGATGTCAAAATTACGTCAAGAAATAGGTCAAAAATGAAAGTCAAATTGACGTCAAAGTGTTGATGTCAATTTGATGTCAAGATTTGACCTCTGCTGATGTCATTTTGCCAAACAAAAAGGTGAAATGCATGGCCGTACACTTATCACCAGCTTCACTTAAAACTAACCAGATTTACTTTATTTAATTTCCGGTTTAAATAAATATAATATTTAAATAGTTTAAAATATACTAAACATATTTTGATGACACCATGATGGTGGTTAGCGTTTGCTTTAGTTGTGCTCTTGGCCCTTGACTCTTTAATATAAAATTTTCTCTGGCTGCTATAACTGTGTGTTTATAAAGCACAATTGTTGTAGCTAAAAAAGCCATGAGATCAGGAGATGTTGGCGGTTTATTGAAGATGATGACAATATCATCATGTAATTGCCTGAATCGCTGATCTTATTCAGTGTCTAATGTTTGGTTATATAGGACTTGTGATTTTAATGTTGTATTATAATAGAAGCCATTTAATTTAACAGCATGAGAATAACGTTTTTTTAAATTAATAAAGGATTTTAAAAAACATTTAATGCATTAAACTCAACATTGTTACTTAGCTATCAAGAATCAGTGTATGACTCTCAACAATGGTGACAATCAATGAAATGCTTCATGCTGCAGTGCATGCTGGGAACCACCAATCAAAACTCACCCATATCTCCCAGCATGCATTGCGGTATTAATACATTATGCAGCTGTAGTTGATCTGATTATCTGGATATTTTGTTTGATTGTCACCATTGTTGAGATTCATATGCTGTTTCTTGATGTCTGTGTGCGTCTAAGTAATGCCATAGATGAAACGTTTTTGTGCACTAAATAGTTATTAAAAACCAAGTACATTATTTGATAAACAACACTGCTAGATATGTTGTAGAATCAAATTACTTATATCATGAATAAAACCGATTTTAAACCACAAGTCCCATATAATCAAAGCATTAGACACTGAACATAATCAGGGATTCAGACAGTTGCATGATGATTTCATCAATAAACAGCCAACATCTCCTGATCTCAGTTTCTGATGGCTTTTTTAGCTACAACAATTGTGCTTTATAAACACACAATTAAAGCAGCCAGAGAAATTTTTATATTAAAGAGTCAAGGGTCAAGACCACAACTAAAGCAAACGCTAACCACCATCATGGTGACTTTAAAATACAAAATATGATTTCATTAAACTGGAAATTAAATAAAGTAAATCTGGTTAGTTTAAGTGAAGCTGGTAATAAGTGTACGGCCATGCATTTCACCTTTTTGTTTGGCAAAATGACATCAGCAGAGGTCAAAATCTTGACATCAAATTGACATTGACACTTTGACGTCAATTTGACTTTCATTTTTGACCAATTTCTTGACGTAATTTTGACATCAATTTGATGTCATATTGATGTTAAATTGACATCAAATGCCCACTGGGGTAGAAAGAAAGAAAGAAAGTGGTGGATTAGTTATTTAGAAAGAAAGAAAGATGGATTAGTTAGGAAGAAAGAAAGATGGATTAGTTAAAAAGAAAAAAAATAGATTAGTTAGAATGAAAGAAAGAAAAATTGATTAGTTAGAAAGAAAGAAAGAAAGAAAGAAAGAACGAACGAACGAACGAACGAACGAACGAACGAACGAACGAAAGAACGAAAGAAAGAAAGAAAGAACGAACGAACGAACGAACGAACGAACGAACGAAAGAAAGAAAGAAAGAGAAAGAAAGATTATTTAGAAAAAGAGAAAGAAAGATGGATTAGTTAGTTAGAAAGAAAAGAAAGAAAGAAAGAAAGAAAGATGGATTAGTTAGTTAAAAAGAAAGAAAGATGGATTAGTTAGAAATAAAGATAGATTAGTTAGAAAGAAAGATGGATTAGTTAGTTAAAAAGAAAGAAAGATGATTAGTTAGAAAGAAAGATAGATTAGATAGAAAGATATATTAGTTAGAAAGAAAGAAAGATATATTAGTTAGAAAGAAAGAAAGATAGATTAGATAGAAAGATAGATTAGTTTGAAAGAAAGAAAGAAAGAAAGAAAGAAAGAAAGAAAGAAAGATAGATTAGTTAGAATGAAAGAAAGAAAGATATATTAGTTAGAAAGAAAGTAAGATGGATTAGTTAGTTAAAAAGAAAGAAAGATGGATTAGTTAGAAATAAAGATAGATTAGATAGAAAGATAGAAAGAAATATATATTAGTTAGAAAGAAAGATAGATTAGATAGAAAGATAGATTAGTTAGAAAGAAAGAAAGACAGATAGATTAGTTAGAATGAAAGAAAGATTAGTTAGAAAGGAAGAAAGATGGATTAGTTAGTTAAAAAGAAAGAAAGATGGATTAGTTAAAAAGAAAGAAAGATAGATTAGTAAGAAAGAAAGATGGATTAGATAGAAAGAAAGCAAGAAAGATGGATTAGTTAGAAAGAAAGAAAGATGGATTAGTTAGAAAGAATGAAAGATGGATTAGTAAGAAAGAAAGATTAGATATAAGGATAAATAGATAGTTTAGTTAGAAAGAAAGAAGGAAAGAAAGAAAGAAAGAAAGAAAGATAGATAGATAGATAGATAGATTTAATTGAGTCTAGGGCTTCAGAGAATTTAGATTTGAGTTTTTGGGTTGTACACTAATGGGCCACCGTAGTCTTGGCTCAATATGAGCTGTCTTCAATGAAAGTCAATGGGGTTTTTATGATTTTTAATATTAACCCTCTTGAGTCTGAGCAGTTTTCTGGGCCCTGGAGGTGTTCTGACATGCTCTGACATTTGTGCTTTTTTCAGTTATTTATAAACATGTTAATGGCAAAGGTGTAAATTCACTCTATATAGCACAAACAGGGCTACCAAAATATGTGATCACCATGCATGTATATATTTTCTAGAATTTTTAAGAGAATAATGTTTATGCGTGGTTATTGAAAAAAATAAAAATGAAAGTTGCTGAAATAAGACCACAAAACTCATAATAAATATGTGTCAATAAGACTTTTGACTAATGGATGTTGTCGCTTCGAGTTCTGGCTTCAAAATTATGTGAAAATAGTCTTGCTTTATCGTTCACATAAAACAATACATTGATTTAAATTGATGTAAAACAGGTTTTGCTTGGAAAGCCAATATGCGAGGGGGGCGTGAACGAGGAGTGGTTTACACCTGAGAATACAATGTCCCACCCACTCTGCATAATGAGCCATTCATTCAGGTGTGACACTGACTGAGCCACAATGCAAGGACAAAAGATATATTTAGAAGAAGACTTATATTGACGATTTAAAGGGGTCATATAATGGTACATGCACTTTTACAAGTTGATTGTACTGAAATGTGTGTTGGCAGTGCCTGTATACAACCATCATAAAATGATAAAAATCCATCCAGTGTTTTTTTTTTAATCTTCTTATATGTTTCCTCCTGTCTCAAATCAAGCTGTTCGTTATTGTGACGTCACAATAACGACGCCCCTCCCACGATGTCTGATTGACAGCAGCGTTTCAAACACAGACCCGCCCTCACGCCCTCGTGAGCGAGCTGTCACGCGCTGATGCGCGTTCATTGTTGATATCTGGAGCACTGAGTAGAATGGCGTCTAACGATTGTGGTGTTCTGTTCTTGGGTGTAATAACGAACACAGCAGTCATATTGATGATGTTTCTAAATCCGTACAGCTGAAGACGCAGTGGCTGAGTTTGTTTTCAAAGGGAATATTCACCACGATCAACGTCAATGCTTTCATGTTTGCGCGAATCATTTTACCAGACTGCTTTACAAACGAGGGTCAGTATAAAGCTGGTTTTGCTAAGAAGCTGCTCCTGAAAAAAGGATCAGTACCAACTATTCGTGTTCCTGCTGAACCTCCAGAAGAACAAGTGAGTGTAACGTTTTATTGACCTTTATATTAATCTTTATATTAATCTTTGCAAATAGCTTGCACGCTTCACGATGAATGTGGCTATTTTTACACTCAGGGTACATTATGGCATGTTTTCTATGTACGACGTTATCAGTATAATTCATAATCCCACGTTTATAATGAACAACGCGTTATGGTTATTGTGTTATTATAACAAACAGTGTACACACAGAACAGAGGGGCGGGGTGAGCAAAGCTCATTATCATTTAAAGACACATGCACTGAAACGGCGTGCTGAAAACAGAGCTGTTTTTGACCAGGTAAAATGAGTGTTTTCTTACAATACTAATGAGAATTTTTAATTAAAGTATATTACAAACTTTTAATTTAGACCCTAAAGAATCATATTAGCTTGTACAAAAATGACATATGACCCCTTTAAGATTTTGCTTACATCTATCTTGTAAATATGTTTTGCTATTTTATTAAAAAGGTTACAATTACAACAATAATTACAATTTCAACAATATTTCAAGTGTACTCTTTCTTTGTAAAAAAAAAAATGATTATAGGCCTACATTTTATCTATGTATTCATTAGTTTGAATATAGCCAACATTGGAACAGCTAACATCTTAGTTGATTACTTTATTTTTGACAAAAATAGTATTTTATATATATAGAAATTGCTAAACAAAAGCTTATTTGATGTGGCAATATATTCTACAGTAAAAACTGTACCCAAATCTAGTCAACAAAATGTTGTCTTTCATATTTCGCCCGACTGTAACGTTGTTTTTATGAAATATTAGGGCATATAAATGTTAATTTGCAGTTTAATACGTTGCTTATACAAATAGCCGACATTTTATTTAAACATATTTCAGTCGATTTTTACTCATCTCAGTATAGCAATACAGTTTGCTAAAACATCATCATTCATTCACACACGTGATTTAAATTTAAACTGTCTTTTTGCGAGCTGTGGTAAACAGCGTGCATCTCTGCCATTCATTCATTCACAAACAGAAACCCGATTCACATGAGAAGGAAAAAAACTTACGACAGTATTCCTCAGCTCGCTCCTCGATATACCCGCACTTCTGAGGTACATTTTCCATTATTATTATTCCTCACAGCGCTGTGAGACGGTGTAAACAAGTAATGATCTGAATAAACTTGTGTTTTCTCGAGCTGATATGGGGGTGTTCACAGTTTGCACGGATTGCCTCAGTCATTTGCATTTGAATAGCGCGCGCTCTCCATCAGAGGTGGAAAGTCCAGGGGTCAGAAAGTAAAAGTCCTGCCATATATTTATTCCACCCATGAACTCACACAGCAAAAACTCCAGTGTTAAATGAACTCTCCTGGGAGTTTATTTGGCTCCAGACTCAAGAGTGTTAAAGTTAATGAGATAATTTAGTGATTGATTGAGTGATGATTGAACATTATTGAAGACACCTGATGTTAACAAGCAGAATCACCAAAGGAGAAAATCTCTCTTCTTTTAGTTGCTATTATGGTGATTAGCGTTTGCTTTAGTTGGGCTCTTGACACTTAAACTGTTAACATTAGATTTTGTTTGGCTGTTGTATCTGAGTTATAACTCTCAGATGAACAAAGAGAAAAGCTGAACAGGTGGTGTTGGTTATGTTTTGACATAATCATAATTTGACCTGAGTCACTGAACTCATTTAGAGCCTAATCTCTGACTTAAATGTATATTGGTCATTACATCATCACAGTGATTTTACGGAATAAGATCCAGATTTTTCATTTTAATCTGAATGATTTTTTAAAAATTGTTCTGATATATATATATATAAAAAAAATGTCTTTAAGGCACACACAGACATCAAGATTCAGTGTATGAATCTCAACAATGGTAGAAAAACTGAATATTCAATTAGGGAAAGGAAATTAGTACGACAATTCAGATCATAATTTATTCATACCGCAATGCATGATGGGAGCCATGAATGAGTTTTGATTGGTGGCACCCAGAATGCACTGCAACATGCTTTATTATTGTCACCATTGTTGAGAATCACAGGCTGATTATTGATGTCTGTGTGTCCAAATACAATACTTCTTTAATGTCTTTTGATCAGAAAATCTTTTTGATTCTATTGAAAATGCTGAAAAAAGTATACTGTAGAATCACAGGCTCCTGTAATCAACAAGATAAATCTAACTCTCTAAATGAGTTTTTGAGTCAGCCAACACCACCTGATCAGCTTTTCTCTTTGTTCATCTGAGAGTTATAACTCACCCACTAAGCAAAATGATGTCCAAAAGACGTCTTTTCAACGTCTTTGTCACAAAAATCGGACGCTGAAAAGACGTCCACTGAGGGTCTAGAATGAAAGTTTTTATGACGTCTTTTTTTGACGTGTTCTGCACGTCCGATATAGACGTTCATCGAACCTTCGTACAAGGTTAAAACTAGTTCAGATGTGGCCATTGTGGACATATTTCAACATCATTTATGGTCTCATTTAGACATAATTACTTTGACTATTGCTGTCAGATGATCTCAGTGAGAATTAACAGAGGTTTAGATGTTGATATTTGTTTAATTTGAAGTGTCACCATTGTGGTGATCAATGTTTGCTTTAGTTGGGCTCTTGGTCCCCGTTCCTTTTACTTTAACTTTTATTTGACTGCTTTAACTGTGTGTTTGTAAAACACAATTTTTGTGGCAGAGAAAGCCAATAATAAGTAAGATCAGCTGTTTTCAGCTTATTGATGATCATGAAATCATCACAAAAAAAGCATTGAATGTTGTCAGATGCTTTGGCATTCATAACCACCAACCTTGTGGGACTGCAATATTGGTGTGAAAAGAATTAAAATGATCACTTATTTGAAGGTATATAAAGCATGTGCACATGATGTTTTGAGCAAATGTATCATATAGTCACACACAGACATCAAGATTTTGCACATGAATCACAACAATGGTGACAATAAAAAAAAAAAAGCTTCATGCTGCAATGCATGATGGGTAGCTTTCATAGTACAAATCTCATCCTTGATTCTCAAGCTTTTTTTGTTTTGATTGTCACCGTTGTTGTGATTCATATCCAAAATCTTGATGTCTGTGTGTGACTATATGATACATTTGCTCAAAACATCATGTGCACATGCTTTATATACCTTCAAATAAGTGATCATTTTAAATGCTTTTCGCACCAATATTGCAGTTCCACAAGGTTGGTGGTTATGAATGCCAAAACATCTGACAACATTCAATGCTTTTTTTGTGATGATTTCATGATCATCAATAAGCTGAAAACAGCTGAGCTTACTTATTATTAGCTTTCTCTGCCACAACATTTGTGTTTTACAAACACACAGTTAAAGCAGTCAAATAAAAGTTTAAGTAAAAGGAAAGGGGACCAAGAGCCCAACTAAAGCAAACATTGATCACCACAATGGTGACACTTCAAATTAAACAAAACGTCTAAACCTGTTAATTCTCACTGAGATCATCTGACAGCAATAGTCAAAGTAATTATGTCTAAATGAGACCATAAATGATGTTGAAATATGTCCACAATGGCCACATCTGAACTAGTTTTAACCTTGTACGAAAGTTCGATGAACGTCTATATCGGACGTGCAGAACACGTCAAAAAAAGACGTCATAAAAACTTTCATTCTAGACCCTCAGTGGACGTCTTTTCAACGTCCGATTTTTGTGACAAAGACGTTGAAAAGACGTCTTTTGGACATCATTTTGCTTAGGGGGCAGATACAACAGACAAACAACATCTAATGTTAACTGTTTAAGTGTCAAGAGCCCAAATAAAGCAAACGCTAATCTCCATAATGGCAACTAAAAGAAGAGAGATTTTCTCCTTTGGTGATTCTGCTTGTTATCATCAGGTGTCTTCAATAATGCTCAATCATCACTCAATCAATCACTAATTTATCTCATTAACTTTAACACTCTTGAGTCTGGAGTCCCAGGAGAGTTCATTTAAAACTGGAGTTTTTGCTGTGTGAGTTCATGGGTGGAATAAATATATGGCAGGACTTTTACTTTCTGACCCCTGGACTTTCCACCTCTGGCTCAGGGTAGGCAAGTATGACAAAAGATAAATAAATAAATAAATTGGTTAAGTACTAGGCTTAGGCCTAATTTATGTCTATTTATTTATATGAAATTTACTTAAAAAATGTTTTTCAAGAAACACACATCATATGTATAATATGTTATTTCTATTCAGATTTCTTGCATCTCTCTCTATTATTATTTTTTCTCAGTTCAGATGGGCTTTATTGACATGAGTGTTTCTAGAACCTTTGTTCCCACAACATCAAAATATTATTTTTTTCAAATCTTTGAACAGTATGCAATAATAGTATTATGAACATTAATTGTTATGAAGATTGATATCATTATTTTTGTATCGTATATGTGTGTGCACTCTGTGGTAACTAAGATCTTTTAAATATGAAATTTTAAATTAAAGAGTAGAACATTTTCAACTAAATGTTCCTTATTTAATTCACTTCTCTTTCTCTCTCTTAGGAGTCAGTGATGATGCTGTCCATGAAGTTCTGTCTATGTGGTTCACGTCATGAACAAATTTGTTTTTGTGTGTTGAAGTTCAGTTGTTATATATTATTTTGTAAAATAAACACAATCTTAAATCTACCCCCAGAGTCATCCTTGTCTTCCCTCTGTACTTGAAAATGTGGTCGATCTGACTGAAAAGACTATAACATGATTCCTTGTTTATTTTACTTTAGTATTTGTGTGTAATAAAACTTTAAAAAAACTGTAAAACTCTAATGTAGTTAAAACTGGGTGGAAATACTGCCTTAGTGGCACTTTTTTCGGTCCTCCAAAACTAGGATCCTGGAAATGCGTTCCTGAGACATGCGGTTCTCCGAGTCGGTAGGTGGCGCTGTCACAAAAAAACTAGGGTCCTAGAAATGCGGTCCTAGAAGTGGGGTCCTGAAAATGCAGCCTCCGGGACTGCAGACAGATAATATTGAACAGATCACCTCTGATCATAAGCTCATTATTTATTCATGCAGCAATGCATGATGGGAGCCATGAATGAGTTTTGATTGGTGGCACCCAGAATGCACTGCAATATGCTTTATAAGTGTCACCATTGTTGAGATTCACAGGCTGATTATTGATGTCTGTGTGTCTAAAAACTAAATCAAAACAAAAACAAAAAACTTTTTTGTATATGTGACATGTCTAAGAAAACTTTGGATTACATTGTAAAAGCTCAAAATATTATGCTGTGCAAGAACAGTGCTGCTATAATTTAAGTAAATCTAAATTGGTAAATTAGGCTCCCAAGTAAATTGGACTCTATATGAGTTCAGTGATTCAGGTTAAATGATTGTGAAATATTCACATGAGCTCTTTCTACACACTCATGATATTTGTGTCTCTGTTCATTAATCACTATTCATCCAAACTTTCAGACACTGGCAGCATTAACACCAGCCCTACAGCTGTCACACCAGTGGCCATCTCACCTGGTAATGTTACACACTGTGTCTCTATTGGCTTATTTTCTGAGTGTTTTCTAATGTGTGGAGGCTACAGATCAGGGCTGCACTTCCCAGAAGACACCAGTGGTCTCTACATGCTTTTGGGAAACGCTGCTCTGTACCATAGATGTGTGCGTGTGGCAGAATAAAATACTTTCTCGACCAGTAAAATACATTATAGTATACAATAGACAACATGTGAAATTACTGAGCATATACATTTTACTCAAATATAATTATGTGGTTTGTGTGTTTCGAAAACACTCGTAATGAATGTGTAATATACTTTTAATAGAAATAAAGAACACTTTACTCAACTAATCAAGCATGTAATTAGTCCCTACACAGGCATATACTTAAACAGAAGTGAATCAAAAACTGTGTTTTCAGTGGTGTTTAAAGACCTTACTTAATGAACCGTTATGTTTTATTACCTTAGAATGAGCCATTTCTCTCTACACACAAAAACCAAACAAAAACCATTAAATTAAAGTAAAATATGCTAATTTAAATAAACCGAAAAAAAAAAACTTCAACAGAAATTTGATGTCACCTTGATGGTGTTCAGTGTTTCACACACAGCAGAGAGCGCACACACACACACAATGGAGAGCACACACACACAATGGAGAGCACACACACATGACGGAGAGCACACACACACCTGCACACAAATACCTGCGAGAGCACACAGCGCACACACACAGTGAAGAGCACACACACACAGTGGAGAGCACACACACACCCACACAGCAGAGAGCACACACACACACACAAACACAGCAGAGACCACACACACACACAGCGGAGAGCACACACAGTGAAGAGCACACACACACAGTGAAGAGCACACACACACACACACAGCGGAGAGTACACACACAGACACACACACACACAGTGGAGAGCACACACACACACATACACAGTGAAGAGCACACACACACACAGTGGAGAGCACACACACACACAGCGGAGAGCACACACAGTGGAGAGCACACACACACAGCAGAGAGCACACACACACACACAGCGGAGAGCACACACACACACACACAGCGGAGAGCACACACACAGCAGAGAGCACACACACACACAGCGGAGAGCACACACACAGCGGAGAGCACACACACAGCAGAGAGCACACACACACACAGCGGAGAGCACACACACAGCGGAGAGCACACACACACACACACACACACACACACATAGTGGAACATGAGCAGTCGCTTTGAGGTTGTGTATCTTCGGAAGTGGAACACACACCTTTTCTTCTTCTTTGTCTTTCAGAGCAGAGGTCCTGTAGCTGACACGAGTCACGACTACACTGCCCTCTATAGACCTTATGTTCCAGAGAAACAAGGGCGCCGCCATCTTTAGAATATTGTCTTTGAACTTCCGTTTTTGCAGTCGCTCTGTATATTCCAGGCGGGAAGGAAGTCGGCCGGAAGTTGAAGCCGGCCGCGTGCCACCATCTTGTAGCAGAACTTCACCTGCAGTTAGCATCCCATTGACTCCCATTCATTTTGGCGTCACTTTGACAGCGAATAACTTTACATCTGAGGCGTTTGAAGACTCCATTTGTCCATTATTTATTTCTAAAGAAACACGACAATGTATAAAATGCTCCATTACCTTGTAGCTTATGTTATGGCCCCGTAGAAGCAGTTTTTGTAAAAATAGGCTAACGATTGTGTCATAACCACGCGACTCTCTGTCGCACACTAGAGAGATTACCGTATGGACGGGAGGAGAAGCTTGCGGGCAATCGGGGGGACGTGGTGGCAAAATGACAATATAATTAATCAGAATACCTAGCAAAAGTTGCTCTTGCTCCAGCTCATGGACAGCTCCTACTCACACTCTCCGTCTCTGCAAGATTCGGAAGGGAATGATTCAGATTTCTCTTGGCACAGCTACTAGAAGACAGACGGGTTGCTCACGTGGTCCGTGTAACGCTTTGCTCGGTTTGAGTCTGCGCGTCAGGAAAGGAAGTGCTAAGAAATCGCTAAAAATGGGATTCAGGCTATAACAACACCAAGGGCCCCCTTTCATCTGATTGCCACGCCACAGTCTTCTACCGCAATAAATTTTTTTGATTGTTTTTAATCAATGTATTTAATTAATGTTTTTCTTTATCATTATGTATTATTATTATTTTTGCACACTAAATAGTCCAGGCTATTTAACACATTACCCTCTACTGCACAGATTTTGATGGAACATCATGATAAAAATTACTCCACATAATTTCTTGGTTCATTTTGGGAACAACATGATCTACATGAAAGCATAACGAAAAGAGGCGTTTCCCAACGTCATAGCGCAAATTGTAGAGTTAATTTGATTGGGCGGTGAATTATATCAATCAGGCACATTTTCCAATAACTTCTTGTTATTTTATTATACACAAATCAACCACCTATGATTTGACAATCTCATTTCCTCCAGCCAATAATGGGCCCCCTAATCCCGCGGGCCCTGGGGCTTCAGCCCCACCTACACTGTTAAAAAAAAACTGTGAAATTTACGGTAAAAAAACGGCAGCTGTGGTTGCCAGTATTTTACCGTAAAAAATATGGTAGCAACCTTACTTTGAAAAAAAAAAAAAAAAAACCTTCAGCAGGATTTAAATGTGTGGTAAAAAAAAAACATCAGCTGTGGTTCCCAGTACTTTACCATAAAAAATACAGTAGGAACCTTTTAGTTTTCACGGGACAACCGTTATATTACATAAACCGATAAATGTTATCATTAAATTTCACTAAAGTACTAAAGTCTGCTTTATATTTTTGTAATATACTGATAACCATCATAATAACACAAGTGGTAAAAAAGAAAAACACACGATGATTTTAGTATACCATTAGTTTTCCACAAACTGAGGCACATGTTAATATTAAGAAGGTGCACAGTGTCATACACACAAACACAAAACACCATCATGGTGACACACACATGACTCAAAATAATGCCATAAACATTCATTAAACAATATATGATGTAATATAAACCCCAAATGTATAAAACTGATAACAAAAACCAAGAAGAAACATAATTATTTAAATGAAATAGCATCAAATTTGAAGTGTCACACAGGGAATTCTGGGAATGTCCATTTAGAGAAACAACAGGAACAGAAAAAAGAGACGAGCAGAAACACAAGAACTACAACTGACTTCAGCCACAGCCTTAGATGAAATCCACTGAAGAGAAAAGAAGACATTAAATCTGTGAAGATCTCAGCAGAGGAGGATTAAACAACTCCACAAACAGCATTACCAGCTTCACTTATTACTGACCAGACTGACTTTATTTCTGTCAGACGTCTACAGTTATGTTTGAGAATTAACAGAGGTTTAGATGTTGATGATTTATTGTTTCATTTGAAGTCACCATGATGGAGATCAGTGACTGCTTTAGTTGGGCTCTTGACCCTTGACTTTCTGACATTAGTTTTTCTCTGCCTGCTGTAACTCTGTGTTTATAAGACATGTTGATTATGGATAAGAAATCAGAGAGAAAATTAATCGTGATGTTGGTTGTGTATTAGTGATGGCAATCACCATGTTTGATTCACTGAGCTCTTATAGAGTATTATCTTTGATTATATGTGTTATTAATTTTACATTATTGATTGTAGTAGCTCTATGATTCAACAGCATGTGATCCATCATTGCTGTGATAATCAGAAGAATTTTTAAAACATTGTGTACAATAAAGGTTTGAACTACTGTATCTTTCAGACACACACAGACATCAAGAATCAGCGTATGAATCTCAACAATGGTGATGATAAAAGTGCAGTGCACTTGATGGAGCCTCCAATCAAAACTCATCAGTATCTCCCAGCATGCATTGCAGCAGGAATACATTATGCTGAATTGCCTTAGTATTTTCTTTTATTATTATATCTGCTTTTATTTTTTATGTTGTTTTTGTTGCAGCTTTTTAGTAGCTTGTTTTGTGATGTTCAGAGTTTTATCTGATTATTGTGTTGATTGTCACCGTTGTTGAGATTCATACGCTGAATCTTGATGTCTGTGTTGGTTTCAATCGAGCAGTAGTTCAAAACCTTTTTTCTACACCATGTATTTTTAAAGTTCTTCAGATTATCTGTTGTTTGCTGCTGGCTTACAGAGATACTCAATAATATGAAATATGTAAGGAATAATTGACGACAGGCCGTTGAATTATTAGAAAAATAATGCACACCCGAGGTGGTAATGCGGACACGACGCGAAGCGGAGTGGCCGTTACACCTCGGTGTGCATTATTTTTCTAATAATTCAACGGCCTGAAGTCAATTATTCCGCTTATACTACAGTTACCACACCTCGAAACATTGTTCAGATTATGTATTTCAAGACGTTTGTAAAGTTTTTGTCATTAAAACGCTCTTGTATGTAGGACTAATTTCTTAGGCATCTAATCCCATGCCTCCGTTGCTAATTCCAAAACGTCATTTTAGAGTTAGTAACGGAGGTTTGAGCCACTGATAGCAGACAATGCTGGGGACACACGACTGGCTGACACATTCTCTGACTGTTTTCAACGACTGCAGCAGATTTTAAACACCGACTCTGAACACAGACTGAACGCGCGTTTGGGCATGATCAGTCATAAGTATCAAATTACATTCATAACCGGCCTTAAAGTGTGTCCCAGGCTTAACGCAGTTATTAATGCAGTTATTAGAGAGAGATGATGCAATAATGAGACAGAAAAGCATGTGCGTCAATATTGTTATTTATTTATTAATTCAGTTCGTTTAAATTAATTCGTTCATATTTTTTTTTCTATTATTGACAGATGACAGTAGACTAGCCAAATAAATGAAACACAAAGCCCTTTTAACAAGTAGGCCTATCAATAATTATTTATTTGTTAAATTATCGGCAATAAAAATCCGTGCTGCAGGACTATCCATTTATTTAGCTTATATTCAGTTTAATTTTCTATTGATTATATAGGACTATATACTTTATATATTAAAATTAAACTGCATGTTTCCATTGATTGTGAAGCTAGACATTGAAAATTGCAGATCAAGCGCATAGGGCTAAATGTTTTTTCTTGTTATGAATTGTATCCTATTTTCCGTTATTACAGTTGACTACGCGAAGTGATATGGAACTGTAATGCGGTCAAGACCTGCCTGGAACTACTTTAGCCGTGCGTTTCCCTGAAAATAATGCACACCTTAGAACGTTTGTCAACCAATCAGATTCAAGCATTCAACGGCCCTGTAGTATAATTATTTTTTATTATAATTTATATTATCACTTTGCTCATAAAGTGAGAGATAAGACTCTTTAAGAGATCAGTGAATCAGGACACAATATGACAATTATGTCATCATTAACCTGCCATCATTACCTTGTCACATTTTCTCTCTGATTTTCATGCCATAACGTTTGTGTTATTGTTTGTGTAACTGTTACCACACAGTTAAGGCAGTCAGAGTAAATCTAAAGTTAAAAAGTCAAGGGTCAAGAGCCCAACTAAAGCAAACACTCATCTCCATAATGGTAACTTCAAACTTTATTATTTTCAATAAAACATCAACATCTGAACCTCTGGTAATTCTCAATAATTAGATTACAGGAAACCACAGCTGGCAGATTTTTATTTTTTATTTTTTATATAAAAGTTCAGTTCAATGTTCAATGCCATAAAACCTAAAATATTACTACCGTATTTTTTACGGTAAAGCACTTGCAAGCTGCTAGTTTTTTACCGTAAACTTAAGTTCAGTGCCGTAAAAGCAAAAAAATTCTACCGTATTTTTTACGGTAAAGTACTGGCAACCACAGCTGCCTCAACGCCGTGTGCGCCGAGCATCCAGCCCATGAATCCCAGGGAGACCGGGGAAAACATTCTGCTGGAATAGGTGGCCGGTCGGAGAGACGGGCCAACACAGTACAAAGCACTTCACTCAGTATAAAAATAGAGCGGCGCGGCCGGTCTATAAGCGTATAACAGTGCAAAATAGTAGGGCCGGCAGAGCGAGCCCACACAGTACATAAGCACTTATTAGGGTAAGAAAAAGAGCGACAAAGTCGGTCTTTCATGAAGAGAATAGACCCCCGCGCCACAGAGTGGAATACTGGCGGCCAGCAGCGCGGGCCAACCCATGTAAGCAGCGCGTAAAGGGGAATGAGAAACAGAGCGGTCCAGCCGGTCTGAGTATAAAACACTTCACCCTAAGTAACATTCCAGAAATATCGTCAGCATGTGAACGTAGTCTGCACATGAGAGACTGGGCAGAGCATATATGTCACTTACACTGACAGTAATTTTGCCTGTAAGGCGGGAACTTCCAGGTTATAAAACCTCACGAATGTTGATGGGGAGGCCTAGCCCGCCGCCATACAAATATCGTGGATTGAAATTCCGCTGGACCAGGCCCACGAAGAGGCCATGCCTCTAGTAGAGTGGGCTCTGATACCCAGAGGGCACTGCAGGTGTTTGGAGGCATAAGCTGCTGCAATCGCGTCCACTATCCACCTGGACAGGCTCTGTTTCGAGGCGGCGAGACCCTTGGTGCATCTGCCGAAGGAAACAAAGAGCTGCTCTGAACGCCTGAAAGCGGCGGAGCGCGTGATGTAAACTCTTAGCGCCCGGACAGGGCATTTTTTAGGTTATCACTGTCCCCATTATCGGATGCTGGCAGAGCCGAAAGGGAAATGACTTGTGCCCTAAAAGGGGTTCCAATCGCTTTGGGGATGTAACCGTGTCTCGGTCTGAGAATGACTTTCGAGTCGTTCGGTCCGAACTCAAGACATGCAGGGCTAACAGATAGCGCGTGCAAATCCCCCACACGTTTAACTGAAGACAGAGCTATAAGAAAAACGGTTTTAAGCGACAGGTACTTTAAATCCACGGATTCGAGCGGTTCAAAGGGAAAAGCCTTCAGGGCCTCCAGGACCAAGGACAGATCCCAAATAGGAACCGAGGGGGGCCGCGGGGGATTCATCCGTCTAGCTCCTCTGAGGAAGCGGATAATGAGCTCGTTCCTTCCTATTGCCCGGCCGCGCGTCGTCTCAGCGAACGCTGCAATAGCCGCCACATACACTTTGAGCGTGGAAGGGGACCTGCCCTTCTCCAACAGCTCCTGTAGGAAGGAGAGCACCCGCGGGACCCCGCATGCGCGTGGATCCAAGCTCTTAGTAGCGCACCATTTAGAAAACACCGACCATTTAGACGCGTAGAGCCGTCTCGTAGAGGGAGCTCTAGACTGTGTGATCGTGTTCACGACCCCTTCTGGCAGGTCAACGGGTATCCGTTGATCACCCATGCGTGCAGAGACCAACGCTCTGGATGGGGATGCCAGATCGATCCACCGGCTTGGGAGAGGAGATCCTTTCTCACCGGGATCGGCCATGGGGATGAGTGCGACAGCCTCACTAGCTCTGGGTACCAAGTTTGGTTCTCCCAGCGCGGGGCTATAAGAAGCACTGAGTGGTGCGTTTCTCTGATCCTCGAAATGACCTGTGGCAACAGGGAGATCGGAGGAAAAGCATACAGCGGGAGGCTGGGCCATGTCTGGGACAGCGCGTCCTCGCTTTTCGAGAAACATTTTGAGCAGTGAGCGTTGTCTTTCGACGCAAAGAGGTCGATCTCCGCCAGAGAAAATGGACTGTCTGGGGGTGCAGGGACCATTCTCCCGGGGGAATGTTGTCCCTGGACAGTCTGTCTGGACCGACATTCAGGTGGCCCGGCACGTGCGCGGCTCTCAGCGAGCGCAACGAGTGGTAAGCCCACACAAGAAGGCGTTCTGTCAGCTTGCACAGATTCCTGGATCTGACACCGCCCTGTCGGTTCACATAGGATACCACGGACATGTTGTCCGAGCGGACTAGCACATGGTGATCCCGTATGAATGGGAGGAAGCGCTTGAGCGCGTTCTCGACCGCTATCATCTCCAAACAGTTTATGTGGAGGCATTTTTCCCGGTCTGACCACAGGCCAAAAACCGGTTTGCCCTCGAACATAGCGCCCCAACCTGAGGTGGAAGCGTCCGTCGAGATAACTTTGCGGTGTGAGATGGCTCCCATTGTCACTCCTCGCTGGTACCAGTCGGCCGCTAACCAGGGCTTCAGTGCTGAAACGCAGCTCTGAGTCACTCTGATTCGGATGCCGCCGGAAGCTTAGGCTCTGTGAGGCACTCGGGCATTCAGCCAGCGTTGTAGCGGGCGCATCCGTAAGAGACCCAGCTGAAGCACTGCTGCAGCTGAGGCCATACAACCCAGAAACCTCTGAAATGTTTTGAGAGGTGCGGTGCTGCCCGGCCGGAAGGACGCGGCCAGGCGTCGAATGCAGCGCGCGCGCTGTGTCGACAGGTGGGCCGTCATTGCCACAGAGTCCAGATCCAAACCCAGAAAAGAGGTTGATTGACTGGGCACTAGCAAGCTCTTGGTCCAGTTGACCGTAAGCCCCAGGCTGTCCAAGTGGCTTAGAAGCACTGTTCTGTGGGCGATGAGTTCGGCCTCTGACTGTGCTAGAATCAGCCAATCGTCCAAGTAGTTCAGAATTCGCATTCCCCGACCCCTCAGGGGAGCGAGAGCCGTGTCCATGCACTTCGTAAATGTACGGGGAGCCAATGACAGGCCGAACGGCAGGACGGTGTACTGATATACCTTACCGTCGAAGGCGAATCTCAAGAATGGCCTGTGACGGGGTATTATCTGGATCTGAAAGTACGCGTCTTTTAGATCGAGAGATATAAACCAGTCCCTCGGGCGAATCTGCGCGAGAATTTGTCTGGTTGTGAGCATTTTGAACGGTCTTTTCATAAGAGCCTTGTTCAACCGTCTCAGATCCAAAACTGCAGAGTATAGCCCTGTTTTATTGTGCTCAGCACCCATTCTGACGCGCCTGGAATAGCTTCCCACGCTTTCGCATGTACAGCCAGGGGCAGAATGGCCTCCGGGCTCTGATCGCCGCTGATCACGGGCTCGAGAGCTCGAAACGGAGGGGCGGGCGCGGCGCGCGCGCTATCGGTGCTTAGATACGGCGGGTCGCAAGCAGCGATTACTGGCCGTTTTACACACAGCGTCCCGGTGGCTTTGGACGGGGAACATACAGTGTGAGGCACGATGCTTGAAAGCGGCGTCGGGGGCGAAGTATTCGAGAGGATGTGTGAGCATGTGGGAGCGGGCACAGCATCTGTATTTATAACATGACCGGTCGTGAGGGGTTGCGTAACAGAGCGGGCAGTGAGTAGGTGTGGGCACAGCGGGGTGGACACGTGACCTACTTCTAACGCTCGAGCGGCTTCTGCCTGCTTTATGCGAGCGGGCTCTGTGAGAAACACGGGGTTTATGGTGCTTGTGTGCAGAGGTGAACACAGATAAGTGGGCACATTTACTGCATTTGAAACACATACAGCGAGAGTCGCGCGACCAGGCATAATGCTCTTTTCGAGATATCTCTGGGTCGCTGTGAAAACGGCGGTTGTGTGCAGGCGAGAGGGTGAATTCACCGGCTCGTTGGCTGCGAGATGAGAGTCTGCAGTAACCGTAGCAACGGGGACTGACAGAGCGTGAAGCTTTGACGATGGTCCGGCCGCGGCGGGACACGATCGTCACTTCTTTCCTCGGGCTAGGAGGTTTTTGCAGGCTCAGGCTTCACCGCGATCCTCTGCCGGGGTCCCCGGGGAGGAGCCCGCAGGGTCGACATTGAAAGTTCCTCGCACTCAGGGCAGCCGCCCGTGGAGAGTGCGGTGGCGGCGTGCTCGCGGCCCAGGCAGAGAGCGCAGATGAGGTGGCGGTCTCCGTTGCTGAGCGGGGCGCGGCACGAGCCGCAGGAAAAGCGGGGCATTTTAAGAAAAACGCCCCGTGCTCTTTTAGAGAGAGAGAAAACGTGTGTCGCAGTAGGCGAACACACAGCAGCAAAGGATATGATGCCGGATAGCGTAGCAGGCACGGAAGGCTGAAGGCGGCGAAGGCGGCCGGCTTCTTCAGGCGCTGTCCTAGGCTTGCTGGTCGCTGGTTTCAACGGCGGCGGCTCTCAAGATCCAGCGATGCGAAGAGCTTCGCTGAAGACAAGAAAATCAGATTTTTAGCCTGTGAGCACTGGTTATATACACGCTGGCCACACCCATTCTGACGGTTAGAAGGGTGTGGAGGGCACAAAGCGCCCTCATCGGTGGCCACGTTTCAGAGTGCTCACTGATAGGCTTAAGCAGTTGCCGCCGAGCAGCCAATGAGCACGCTTATACAGCCTGCCTAGATCTGCCGGCTGCCGCACTGCGTTGACAATGAATACAAAATTAAGGATAATTTTTGGCTTCAGATCTCGAAGAAAGAAGACTTTCCGATGCGTAAGCAACTTACGCAATACGAGAGAACCTCTCGTAAGAGAACCTAAAATATTACTACCATATTTTTTACGGTAAATCGCCTGCAACCAGCTGCCAGTTTTTTACCGTAAACTTTAGTTCAATGCCGTAAAACATAAATATTTATACCGTATTTTTTACGGTAAAGTACTGGCAACCAGCTGCCAGTTTTTCACCGTAATTTTTAGTTCGATGATGTAAAACTTTGTAAAATTAGTAAACATTTGCTACCGTATTTTTTACGGTAAGGTACGGTAAATGCAACGGTAAGTTTTTTTTTTTTACAGTGTACTTCCAAAATCCGTACATTTAACAGTATATTAATGTAAAATTACATGAAATGTCCCGTGAGAGCTATTACAGTTTTTCACTGTATATAGTAAGGGTACATACCGTTAAGGAATTAACATTTTTTTCCGTTGCTTTTTTACAGTTTTTTATTGTTAAAATTATGAATATTTTTTACAGTGTAGCCCTTATGTTAATCCGGCCCTGGGTATATTCCTATGGCATTGCTGTCCAGGAGTAATTCGCTTTTGAAGTGGATTTACTTAATATAAAGTTAACAAAAGTTAACGAAAGTTATCATGAGGATTGTAATGTTTAAACCAGATGTCTTAACAAATGTCAGTAGACCGGGAAGATTTTAAAACGAGCCGTTCATTCATAAATACGCAAAATCGCTGTGAAAATAAAACCGGAAGTCAAAAGACAACGAGCGCAGCGCTGAAAAGGGGCGGGGCTACATAAGGTCTATAGGACTGGTGTAGTCGCAGTGCGCATGTGTCGAATCTGTCCATCCTGAGCTTTAGTGGACACTTTTCTGAGCGCCTCGTGTCTGATCTCTTCTCAGCTCAAACACTGACTGTCACTCAGTGAACGACAGATCTCTGTCTCTCTCTCAATAGTGCTAGTTTAGAGTCAGACCCGATCAAACCACTGATACAGTGTTGCTGAGGACACTACTGGAATAAAACACTTCACATGCTGCGGAGAAACTCACTTATTTTCTGTAAAATAAAATACTGCTGTTTTAGTGAAATCATTTAGTTTATTTTTTATTTTTTTCATTATTTGCATATGAAATATTGAGGAAACTGAATGTCAGATTGTTACTTTAATATTATTTTATGGATTCCCGCTGAAAACCTGGCAATGATAATTTTGAAATGGTCATTTTTAGACCAAGAAACTGGAAATAAAATCTTAAAAAATAGTAGTAATAATAATAATAATATGTACATGATTATACTGGTATGTAACATGTTTACTTCCAATTTAAAATATATTTTTTTAATTTATTTAAGACGCATTGATGTTTAAATAATCCTATAAATGCATTTGAAAAAATTGTGGATCGAAATGAATCGCTCTTAATTAGCAGAAGAAGAAGAAGAAGAAGAAGAAAAAGTAATGTCTAAAACTGCACTTTTGGTTACATTTTGTAATAAAACATGTTTTTCAGAAATGTGTTATTTCTTAATATATTTGCATAAATTAATCTCTCTGCAGACCCCTGCTACAACTACACTGTGCTGAACGATACATGGAGATCCATCAATAATACAGATGGCTTACATTACAATAACTCCAAGTGTGACGACGCGTCTGTCTCCTGGAGCGGCTGGTATCGTCTCTTCATTAACGGCCTGAGCGCTCATATCCCAGACACGTGTGTTGCTCCGTTCAGCTGTGGCACTGATACCGCACTGTGGATACGAGGTGGACACCCAACAGTAACAGATGGAGTCGTCACTCGAGATGTCTGTGGTTACGCTGCGAGATACTGCTGCTATTACGGGTCTTTTCCCATTAAAGTCAAAGCCTGTCCAGGCAATTATTATGTCTATGAGCTGGTTAGTCCAACTGGTTTCTATTCAGCATACTGTGCAGGTAATTATATTCACATGAGCTCTTTCTACACACTCATGATATCTGTGTCTCTGTTCATTAATCACTATTCATCCAAACTTTCAGACACTGGCAGCATTAACGTCAGCCCTACAGCTGTCACACCAGTGACCATCTCACCTGGTAATGTTACACACTGTGTCTCTATTGGCTTATTTTCTGAGTGTTTTCTAATGTATGTAGGCTACAGATCAGGGCTGCACTTCCCAGAAGACACCAGTGGTCTCTACATGCTTTTGGGAAACGCTGCTCTGTACCATAGATGTGTGCGTGTGTCAGAATAAAATACTTACTCGACCAGTAAAATAGACAACATGTGAAATTACTGAGCATATACATTTTACTCAAATATAATTATATGGTTTGTGTGTTTCGAAAACACTCGTAATGAATGTGTAATATACTTTTAATAGAAATAAAGAACACTTTACTCAACTAATCAAGCATGTAATTAGTCCCTACACAGGCATATACTTAAACAGAAGTGAATCAGACTGTTAAATCAGACAGAAATGCAATATCATAAATATAACTGTGTTTTCAGTGGTGTATAAAGACCTTACTTAATGAACCGTTATGTTTTATTACCTTAGAATGAGCCATTTCTCTCTACACACAAAAACCAAACAAAAACCATTAAATTAAAGTAAAATATGCTCATTTAAATAAACCGAAAAAAAAAAAAAAACAGAAATTTGATGTCACCTTTGTGGTGTTCAGTGTTTCACACACAGTGGAGAGCGCACACACACACACAATGGAGAGCACACACACACACACACACAGCGGAGAGCACAGTGCACACACACGACGGAGAGCACACACACACAGCGGAGAGCACACACACACAGCGGAGAGCACACACACGACGGAGAGCACACAAATACCTGTGAGAGCACACAGTGCACACACACAGCGAAGAGCACACACACACAGCGAAGAGCACAGTGCACACACACAGCGAAGAGCACACACACACACAGCGAAGAGCACACACACAGCGGAGAGCACACACACAGCGAAGAGCACACACACACAGCGGAGAGCACACACACACAGCGAAGAGCACACACACAGCGGAGAGCACACACACAGCGAAGAGCACACACACACAGCGAAGAGCACAGTGCACACACACAGCGAAGAGCACACACACACACAGCGAAGAGCACACACACAGCGGAGAGCACACACACACAGCGAAGAGCACACACAGACAGCGGAGAGCACACACACACCTGCACACAAATACCTGTGCAGGGATGGGCAGTATTTCAGATACATGTATTTAAAATACGTATTTGAAATACAAAATACTATTTTGTATTTTGTATTTTAAAGCCTTTGGAAAAAACCAAATGTAATTTGTATTTAAATACATTTAAGTTGAGTATTTTTGTATTTTCAAAATACATAAAATACTTTTTGCCAGTCAACCTCTTTATTGGGTTATTGATTTTGTGCATGAAATAGTTCAGACATTCACTAGCTCAACATTGGGTCAGTGATTTTCTTTGGAATAAGAGAATGTCATGATCAATTCTACTTGTTGATTAAAGTTAAAATTTTAAAAGAGCACAGACAAGTGGGAAAATAGCGTTTGCCAATCATTCTTGACCGGTTGTTATGGAAGCTTGTTTCCGCCACAAAATAAATAATTTTAAGAGATAATTTTGACTTTATTTCTCAGAATTGCGAGATATAAAGTCAGAATTGCATGAAATAAAATTCGCAATTGCATTTTATAGTCAGAATTGCGAGATATAAAGTCAGAATTGCGTGAAATAAAGTCAGAATTGCGTGTTATAAAGTCAGAATTGCGTGTTATAATGTCAGAATTTACTTTTTTTCTCGCAATTGCGACTTTAAATCACGCAATTCTGACATCTTTTCTCAGAATTGTGAAATATAAACTCACAATTGTGAGATTTTAAGTCCAATTCTAAGGGAAAAAAAGTCTGATTTTTTTTTTTTTTTTTTGCCTACCTCAGAATAGTTTATATCTCACAATTCTGACTTTATAACACACAATTGCGACTTTATATCATGCAATTCTGACTTTATTTCTCACAATTCTGACTTCATATCTTGCAATTCCGAGAAAAAAAGTCACAATTCTGACTTGATATATCGCAATTGTGAGAAAAAAAGTCAGAATTGTGAGATAAATGTCGCAATTATTATTATTTATTTATTATTCAGTGGCGGAAACAAGCTAGCCTGACTACGTCAGACTTCATACTTCTGCTCTATTTCATTTCGCTTCTGTACTCAGTCTGAGACCGCGTCATAGCTTTCCGTTTTCCTCCGGCCTGAAAACAGCCGGCCAATCAACGAACAGAGGGCGGGCTGAGAGCCGTGACGTAGACGCTTTTTATACCAGCGATTGTACCGTGGATGCGTAGATTTACTTCACATAATCTGCAAAAGTCATTCACAGCCATGTTCACTCCGGTATTTCGCTCGATGGTTTCATTTTCGCATCATACATGCGTTTACAGTGGAAGTTAGATGCGGCTGAGCCTGCGCATAACACACGCCATAACCAAAGGTTATGTGATGGCTTACGGGTAACCAATGATTTTAAGCTTCAGACAAGTGCCCCCAGGTGGTAAAGAAAACACTTTTCTATTACAGAACTCCAGACTCTCTCTACGTAGCAAAGGGAAGTAGCAGAGTCTGGTATTACCAGGCTAGAAACAAGCTTCCATAGGTTGTTGATTTTTATCAACTAGCTTGTCAAATGTGTTTAAAGCATTACTGCATCTTATGGCTGGGTGATATGACACTACATATCATAGTGATATAAAGTGTGAATTGATGGAACTTCTTCTAAATCGTTTACATAGATAGGCCTATTTGTGGGGTAAGCAAATTTATCCGTGCAGCTTTTAGTGGGCAGGAATTATTGGAACGTTGAAGTTGGAAAAAGAAGCACTGATGAATGATACTCCACAAAAATCTTCAGCTTTTAATTTTTATTGTACATAAAAAATAATAATAAAAAAGGGGTAAATAATGTCAAATGAATCTAAATTAATTCTAATTTTAAATTTTAGATACACTTTCTAATTTTAATAAACTTATAGAAACAAATAAACTTTTCATAAAATAAACAAAATTACTTAAAAAGCATTGGACTACCTGCAAAAAATAAAAATAAAAAAATAAAAAAATCCAAAGAGTTTGAAATTCAGTTTATTCTGTGGAATCAAAACTGATATTGAGAATTGTGAAACCATGATATTGTTACTGTGAAGTAAAATTTAGATTTTGGTCATGTCGCCCATCCATATTATTTGCTAGATAGCAGAAAATGTTCCCACAGTTTTACATTTTATATAAATGTTTATTTGTAATTGCCAGAAAGAAAGAAAGAAAGAAAGAAAGAAAGAAAGAAAGAAAGGGCAGATGAGGTTAGGAATGAAAAGTCAGTAGGCCTATGTAGTTTCTTCATTCACTGTGACCTATACCTGCACTGGATGGCCAATTTCACAGTGCGAGCACATGTGACACCCTGTATGTAAAGTTACAGGAATAATTAATTATTTTTTTCCTCTTTCAATGTATTTGATTGTTTTATTGTGTTGATGATATTGTTTCAATTAGTGTCATTATGCTGCATTTGTTATGCGTAAAACCCTCATGTGGACAGTAGGGGGAGACAAGGTGCTGATCATAGAGTATGTGTGTAACTATGAGTCGCGGAGAAGAAGACGCCATTACGAGAGCGACTCTGTTATTGAAAGCAGCACGATCTTGTCTGACTCATTGGGTGTTTCTCAATATGCGTTCTTCAGCGATCTTGCGTCCTTGTGTTCTCGTTTTACGTCATCATTAACCGTCGAAGTTCAGACCCAATTCTCAAGAACGCAAGTACAGAGGACGCATGAAAGAACCCGGATGTGTTCTTGATACCGAGGATGCATCGAATGCAGACTTGAGCTAGTACTCGCCTGGTGTCCCAGAAGTCATTGCGGCCGGTTCCGAGTTCGTTCTTCCAAGGAAGCTTGGCAAGACCGGTCTCCACGAGAACACAAGTCCGTTCTCTGCGTTCTTGGAATTGAGAAACAGCCATTGTTTGTTCAAACAGGTGGGTGGAATCGATCACCAAGGACTTAAAACATGAAACAATATGTTAATAACATGTTTATGTTGTCTGAGGGGGATAATATACCGTTCCTGAGTAACGTTAAGATGTCAAAGCAAGACAGTGTTATGTTCATGAGAATGCCGTTTCATTCGCGGATGTCCCGCGCTAGGCCTGGTATTGATATTATAAAAACTGAATGATTAGAGGCTCCAACACACTGAATATCCCAAGTAATATCATGTTCATTGTGTTTATAGTATATAGAGCTATGTATTGAAAAACTGTCAGGTATATATATATATATAGATATATAAAATCTTTGAATATATTATATATATGGAGTTTTTGAATATTATATACTATCAAACTGTTGATATTTGTACAATATAATATGTTTTAATTATCTTTCTTCTAAATAAGTCAAATGGCTGTATCCAGTAGTTCAGTTTTGTTTAGATAACAAGTGGTTCGCTCCAATATTCAGTTTTGCAGTGTTTATTAGTACACATTTGAACATACAACAGATGTGTGATATGTGATGTATGTTTATGGTAAAAATAATTGAGTTATTTGAGGGATACTACTTGAGAATAAGACAAAAGATGCTTACAAGGATAAAATGCAACATGTTTATTTGGTGTTTGGTTTAAATGAGTCACATGCAAGGTGACATTGTGAATTATACATCTTTGAATTATTGTAATAAATGATTACGAGAGCGACTGTTATTGAAAGCAGCACGATCTTGTCTGACTCATTGTTTGTTCAAACAGAAACTTTACTGCAGCACCGCCAGTCGGCGGGCGTGCTACAGATTTTGGGGGCTCGTCCGGGATCTAGCGCCACCTGCTGGTATGCAGATTCAATCCAAATGAACCACAGAGCGGTTGAGTGACGGGTGATCAGCACAAGGACCACAAAGGGAGGCTCGACGGCAGCAGGAGAACCAAGGCGCGGCAGCGAAAGAGGTTCCTGGCTGAGGAGGAGTAGCGCAGCGTGGTGCGAGCCAAGTGTGCATCATCAGCAACAGAACCATTGAGAGGATGGCTTCGAACGAGAGAAAAGCAACAGTGTGGGAAATCAAGAAAAGACTCCATCAACTCACCCATGATGAACTGATCAGCCTGGTGGATTGTCTGGAGCCAACTGCAGCACCAGGAAAGCACAGGTTGGATATAACTGATGAGGAGTGTTGCTTTAAGTACATTGTTGAGTACATGAACAGTGATTTTCTGCTGGAGTTAGAAGATGAAGGGCTGTCTCAGTTGTTACTGTTAAAAGACAATGTCAATGTGATAATCCAGAAACAGAATGTAAGAACGGTTGTGCATGACACTGAGTCACTTACACCACCACAACAACTTACACACACCACTGACACGCAGGCACAGCCGATGGAGTATAGCCGATTGGTAGACTGCTATGAAGAGTTAGGGTGAAAATTTGCACAATACAAGATTAACCCAAGTAAAGCAGAATCTCCCAAAAGTAGCAGTAGCTTACCTGTGAATGTAGCTGGTGAGCCCAGCAGTGGAAAAAGAGAAAGTATGATCTCCCTCCGTGACCTTCAGTTACTGCCATTTCAGCACAGAGAGTTCAAAGTTCAGGGGGGACAGATTGGTGACAGTACTTCTGATATAAGTTACACAAGTGTGACCAAACAAATAGATGAGGGACTTGCAGCTAACCATAGTGAAAACGACATCATCAGAGGGGTCTTGAGAGTCATTAAGCCAGGAAACTTTAAGGACATGTTAGTAAACAAGGAGGGACTAACAATTCCAGAATTAAAAAGTTTCCTTCAGTCGCATCTGAATGAGAGAAGTAGCTCTGAGCTCTTCCAGGAGTTAATGTGCGGTAAACAGAATGACAATGAAACTCCTCAACAATTCCTGTATAGACTGACTGGACAAACAGAAACTCATTTTCCTGTCCAAACAAGCTGTCACAGATCTGGAGTATGATGAACAAACAATTCAAAATGTGTTTTTGAGGACGATTTATCAGGGTATGGGTGCAAAGTACAACCAGTTCCGCACTGAATTGAAACCCTTGCTTACGAACCACCTGGTGACAGATGAGGCACTCCTGCGGCAAGTAACCCAGATAGCCAGTGATGAGAGCGAAAGACAAAGTCGGTTGGGACAAGCTGCACGGCAGAGAGTGTCGAATGCCCTCAGCGCCCAGTGTGAGTCCAGCCGAGGTAAAGACACAGATTGCAGTAGACAAAACGACCAAACTGAGACAATTCGTCGGTTGAGTGCACAAATTGAAGCTCTTACAAAGACTGTCGAATCACTTGCAAAGGCGAGAACGACAGAAGGTCAGTGCAAAGTCATCGATTCCCAGTTGCAGCGAAGGCAACGTCGACGAATGTGTCCCAAATGTAGTAACAAGGATGTTACCTCTTGCAGTCATTGCTTTGTGTGTGGTGAGGAAGGGCATCGTGCAGTGTGCTGTCTAAGAAGGGAAAATGGGTCGGGAAACGACCAGCGGCCACTGAGGAGGGGCGAACAGTGACCGAGCAACCACAGCCCCAGCCTAAGGAGAAAAAAGCTCAGAAGGGTAGGTTGGTTGATCCACCAAATCAAAGACAAAGTCCCTGTGACCAAGTAGCCCAGCTCATTGGAAAGAAAGCCACCCTCAAGTGCCACATTCATGGGTTCGCAGTAACTGCTCTACTGGACACAGGAGCACAAGTTAGTATAATCGACTGCAACTGGAAGAGTGAATATTTACCGGATCAAGCTCTGCGACCACTGTCAAAAATAGTCGACGGGGGCGACTTCAATGTCTCAGCTGTTAATGGAGAACCATTGCCATTCGAGGGATGGGTAGAATTGACAGTGAACTTGCCCGGGAATGATGATCAAAGTTTGGCTATTCAAGTGCCTTTCCTCGTGGGGAGGATGCCGTTAGAGCGGCCATTGCTGGGGTTTAATGTGGTCGAGGAGATAATAAGAGGAAAGAATGACACTGAGCAGGGTCTATGTGCTTTTGCAGAACTTCTAAAGATGGCCCTGGACATCAAAGGAGAACAAGCCAACGCGATAGTGAGCTTCATTCAGAAACAACCCCATGTGAACCCCGGGGCTATTGTCACAGTCGGCCCTAGAGATGTTGTCGTACCACCCGGTCAGGTGACTCATATTAAATGTGAAGTTCCAGTTGGCTTGGAATGCTCTGAGCCAGTAGTACTGTTCGAGTCCAGTGAGGAGAGTGCATTGTTAACTCATCTAGACGTGGGGGAAGGTTTAATGGAATTAAAGGGGACAGAACGGCCTTATGTTAGGATTCCCCTGGGAAACCCTACTGCTTGTGAGGTCACTATCAGACGATGCACACCTCTAGGAAGTATTCAGCCAATATCAAGCATTATCGAAACGGAGCATCAAAACGTGGTAAACAGAGGTGACTTACCAGTGAGCAGTGGAGAAGAACCAGGTTCCCAAGAACATGAGGACGTCCGCAGGGAAGACAGCTTGTGGCATCCGCCGGTCGATGCAAGTCATCTGGAAGAAAGACAGCAGAAATTAGTCAAAAAGACATGCTGTATGAACAATCCAACGTGTTTGCTCGCGGAGATGATGATATTGGGTGCATCCCAAGCTTACAGATGACGATTAACCTAAAGGATGACATCCCTGTTCAACGAGCTTATGCCTCCATCCCAAAACCCCTATATAAGGAGGTAAAGGAATACGTTCAGGACTTACTAGCTCGAGGTTGGGTAGTCAAGTCGAAGTCTCCATATGCAGCTCCGGTGGTATGCGTTCGGAAGAAAGATGGCACGCTGAGACTGTGCATAGACTACAGGTTGTTAAACCAGAAGACAGTCCCAGACCGACATCCACTTCCCCGGATCCAGGACCTCATTGACACCCTGGGAGGCTACCGATGGTTTTCAATCCTGGATCAGGGAAAGGCCTACCATCAAGGATTCATGGCGGAGGGATATCGCCACCTTACGGCATTCACAACCCCTTGGGGGCTATATGAGTGGGTGCGCATACCCTTCGGACTGGCTAATGCACCAGCGGCATTCCAGAGGAGTATGGAGGGGATGCTGGACTCGCTGAGAGATGAGTTATGTATCCCCTATCTCAACGACATACTTTGCTTTGGCAAAACATTTGTGACCATGTTCAGGGGCTAAGGAGAGTCCTCAGAGTACTGCGGCATCATGGAGTAAAGTTGAGGCCAGCAAAATGCGAACTCTTCAAGAGAGAGGTCAGATATGTGGGAAGACTAGTTTCGGAGGACGGTGTCCGCATCGACCCAAAAGATCTAGAAGCAGTCTTCTCCCTGAAAGACCAAAAGCCCACTACTGTTGGGGAGTTGCGGCGATTGTTGGGGTTCCTTAGTTACTACCGCACCTTCATCCAGGACTTTTCACGGATCGCTAAACCACTGTACGAACTCCTCCAGTATCGGGGGTCAGTAGCCTCTGGGGAGCAGAATAAGTCGGGTAAAACCGAGAAGAGAGGGAACCAGTTACCATCCCGCATGAAAGTAGAGTGGACGAGTGTGCACCAAGGTGCGTTGGAGAGACTCATTGGGGCGAACCACCCCCCCGGTACTCGCTTACTCAAACTTTGAACTTCCATTTGTGCTCCATACAGACGCGTCCGAACAGGGGCTTGGGGCTGTGCTGTATCAACAGCAAGAGGGCAGGCTCAGAATTATTGGCTATGGCTCCAGAACCTTGACTCCCGCCGAGAGAAGTTATAGACTCCACTCTGGAAAGCTGGAGTTCCTGGCACTTAAATGGGCTGTCTGCGAGAAGTTCCGCGATTATTTGTTCTATGCCCCACACTTTACAGTCTTGACAGACAACAACCCATTGACGTATGTCCTCAGAACGGCCAAACTCAACACTGTTGGACATAGGTGGGTGGGAGAATTGGCGGACTTCAGATTTGACATTCGCTACAGACCAGGCAAAATGAATGCGGACGCGGACATGCTCTCTCGTTGTCCCCTCGATATCACTAAGTTTATGACCGCATGTACCGAAGTTCTCACGGAGGAGGTGGTCAGGGCTACATGGGAAGGAAGTCAGGCTGACCAAGAGA